>JABUQX010100010.1:0-5000 GCA_015478945.1 Trachelipus rathkii
AGAGATTCCCTATAAAAACTCAAACGAGAAAATGCAACGAAGTTGGGTTTACTGCGAAAAATGATACTGGAAATGCGAGCCGTGGAGAATATGCCTGAATTCGCATACGGCATTTGTTAATATTTAGAAGTGTTGAGAATGTTAAAAAACGTAAAAATTAAAAAATTAACACAGATATGAGAGCTATCGAGAGAGCCGATAGAGATATTTCTTTGAAAGATATTTAATTAACATGGTCTCTATAAATCGCTTACCGATGTGTTCGTAGACTTAAACAAACAATTTAGTTAAAGATTTTAGTCATTTGTAAGTTAATAAAACATTCAACGAGGACAACGTGTTAATCACATTAAAGTCTCAAGCTCTAGTAAATCTAAAAGATAGAAGTTTATTTATTTTCCACACTTCAGACTGGTTTCGTAAATGTACTTACTTACGCGATGATACAATATTGAGAATTAACGATATCAAAGAGCCTCTAAATGAATTAATACATTATATCCCCACTATGGAAGAGTATTTAGATAAGCTTGTGGCAAAAAGCACCATCGATGATTCATTACATTTTGTGTGTGACCCCTCAAAGATGTTACATGACCCTGGTGTAGCATATGTTAACAGCAATATTGTAGAACCCCAGTATGTTTTAAAGACTAAGGCACAGATACTAAGAGTTATACATTTTCCTAAAGAGGATAGAGTTATAAGTTTTCCTAGTGTACACTATATACCTCTGAATAACGCTCAATTTAGAACCGTAAGAGTGTATATAAGAGATGTCGAAGGGAACCCTTACCCATTTACACAAGGTACAGCAGTGTGTAAAGTGCATATAAGGAGTAAGCTCGATAGTGTAAAAAATAAGTATCTGTGAAACAATAAGCAATGTCTAGTCGACGATCATTTCTTATTATACGCACCTTTCTCAGCTTCTATGGATTACATCCTGAATAAAAATATCAGACTATACAACCCAATTATTGAACCCTATAACTTTTGAGAGAGAAATGTATGAAGCAGGATTAAGTGAAATAATTCTTGATGCATCTGTTGAGAATATATCAGAATCCCCCTCAGCATTTATAATATTTAGAAGCATTGAATATGTTAAAAATGTATTAAAAATTAAAGCTGAGACAGACATTATCGAGCATGATGGAAAGAAATATTTTTATGAAAAATATTTCATTAGTCGGGGTCTTTACAATTCGGTTACTGATGTGTTCATGGCCTTAAACAAAAAATTTTAAACAAGTCTGTTATGTAAAGATTTAGTGTTTCTTGTTAATAAAGCCGTTAACGAAGATAACGTATTAATCACCTTAAAATCTCAAACTCAAGTGAACCTGAAAGATAGAAGTTTATTTATTTTCCATTCTTCAGCTTGGTTTCGTAAATGTAATTACTCAGATGTAGACTCAATATTAAGAAATAACGATATCAAACCATCTCTAAAGAATCTAATACGTTATATACCAACGATGGAAGAGTATGTCTCAAAAAATGACACCGAGAGCTCATTACATTTTGTATGCATGCCTTCTAAGATGTTTCAAGATCCTGGTATGGCCTATGTTTATACAGATATTATAGACCATCAGTATGTAGGGAATACTAAAGCCTCTTTGTTAAGAGTAGTCCATTTTCCTAAAGGTAAAAGAGTTATAAGTTTTCCTAATGTTCACTACTTACCCTTGAGTAAGACCCAACTGAGTTCGATTCGTATTTATATAAGAGACGTAGAAGGTAATCCATATCCATTCACAAGTGGGACAGCAGTGTGTAAAGTACACATTAGAAGGAAGCTCCGTTAAATAATAATAATAATAATGGAAAGAGAACGAGTGTTCAGGGGGTCAAGAATGCAGAGGGGGTATGGTTTAGGTGGATTTTTTGCTTCGTTGTTCAGACGTGCCATCCCTTTGTTTAAATCAGGAGGCAAATACCTCGCTAAAAAAGCAGCTAGGACAGGTATAGATACTTTCCAGGATATTATGGGAGGTATCGACCCTCGAACAGCTGTAAAACGACGACTAGCCGATGCTTCTGATGAAATGTTAGATGATGTTAAACGAAAAATACGGCGTAAGATGACTGGTCAAGGTGTAGGTCGCCGTAAAAAACCTATAAAGAGGAATAGGAAAGGACCACTAAAGAAAAAGTGTATGGATGTGTTCGCCCTTTAATAACAATGCTAAGTGGTAACTTTTTTTACATAAACGATGATAACCTGTAGCTATGGCCGTATATAAAGGAATGTTTAAAACAGATCTTCCTCATTATAAGTCCGTGATTGTACAGCAAGATGCATTTCCTCGCATCCCTCCAGCCAGACTGTTGTAAGAGGAATTGGATCTCCTTCTGAGTGAACCCATACACAGATCAGTGTCAGTGAATCACCTTTATTAGTTTTAATCTGTTTCAATTGAATGCCATCTAAAATACAGAAATGTAACCTCTGATTCAATATCCCAGGTACTTCTGACCAATATCTTGACCCTTCGAATGTGTTTTTATATATGAAGACTAAGTTAGTAAACGAGGATGGTTCAGATCTCACAGGAACCGATCACACAGTTCCACCAAGACAAATTTCCTGTATACAATGTTTTAATCAACTTGAGGTGTTTTTAAATGAAACATTTCTAGGAGCATCAGCTGCAAGTTACCCTTATCGAAGTTATATTGAAACTTTGCTAAATTATTCTCAAGATGCAAAGGAGTCTCATCTCCAATCAAGTGGATATTACAATTTAAAAGATGTAGAGAAACACAGAGCCCATGCTGCTAAATCTAAAAATAACACTTATGAATATTATGGACGTGTAAACGGTGATATATCCTCTCAGGAAAGACTTATTCTACCATCAGTGGACACACGTATCAGGTTAATAGATCTACACCTGAATTTGCTCTTAATGTTAAAGCGCTGTTTTTAGCCACAGCTACACGCACTCAAAGCCCATATCTTTAAATTACTGGGATGCTTATCTTTATATAGCTAAAGTGAAATTATCTCCCATTAAACATATGGAATAGAGAAATCTCTTTTTGACTGATACTAAGCAAAATCCAATTAAAAGAATTGAGACTAAAATTTTTAACCTTACCCAAGGATTATCGAGTATTAATATACTTAACATCGTCAATGGTAGCTTACCTCAGAAGGTAAATAGGAATTGGTAGACACGAATGCATATTTCTTGGAAAACTATGGAAAGTCTCCCTTTAATTTACCCCATTTCGGACTTAGAGTATCAAGTTTACACGTGAAGGTCACCAATATGTCCGGTGATTAATGAGATGATTACGTGAAGACCACCTATTAATCAATGTTCGCGTCTTTTTTACGTGATTTATTTGCAAATACTGTGGTCTTGGCAAGGCGATAAACGGGTACAGGTGTTTGATCTCATCAGACTTATGCTGAAACAGTAAAATTTTTATATGCATACGATCTCACGGCTGATCTTTCAGCTTGTAGCTTATCATCTCAATATTCTAAGAAAAGGAACATTAGGTTTGAGTCTCAAATTGGACAAAGTTTAACATCCTCAATCTCAGTTTTGGTGTATCTGGAACATCCTCAAATCATCGAAATTGACAGAGTACGAAATATAATCTTGAATTATTAATTAATGAATGAAGAAGAAATATTAAACGCCCTCGGAAACGAAAGAGATTTTTTTAGGTGTATTCGCTTGTATGAACTCGATTCTGTGAAATTGGATACCGACTCTGGCCTTATCTAACACTTCTCCTAGGGATGTTTCGAGCAATGGAAACATTGGATAGCCGTGTATAAGAATAAAAATAATGTTGTATATTTCCTTGACTCTGCATTTAGATTTTTTTATGTTTAGTAATCATTATGTAACATCTTTTTTAAAATATATAATGTTCAATATGTTAAGACCTTATGTTTTCCTGTACAACCCATCAGGTCTAATTTATGTGGTGTATACTGTATTTATTTCATTATAATGTTTTTTAAATAATGTTTGATTTACTGATTTGTAAATATATTCTGATGCTAAAAATTTATATGTTAACGATATGTAGTTTGCCTCTTTTATGTTAATAAAGGCTTTAAATAAAAACTCTGTTTTCTTTCCTACTTTTAACCAAAGAACTTATTTATGCTAAAGAAAAATATGACTTGAATCAATAGATCAATAGATGGGAGGTAGGAAGGAGGGAGGGGGGAGGGGGGAGGGAGGTGGTTTGATTTCTGATTTACTGATTTAGGGTTATTTAAACATAACAATTTTAATAAAAATTGACATGATCAATAGCATCAATAGAGGGAGGTAGGGAGAGGGGTGGGGGAGTGGGGAGGGTTGTTTGATTTACTGATTTACTGATTTAGGGTATGTAAAAACGTAAATTTTTACGTTATAAATATGAAAAGCTTAATTTTTTTTAGTAAAAACAAAAATAAATTAAAAAATAAAATAAAAAAATATAAATTTTTGAAAAAAAAAATTAAATTGAAAACAGAACACGTTTGCGTTCTTGGGCCTGATCGCGCCTGCGGGCGCGCGCACGAGCCCGTTTCGCGGCGGATCGCGCCGGCGGGCGCGCCTGCGGGCGCGCGCACGCGCCGGTTTCGCGGCGGATTGCACTGGTAGGCGCGCCTGCGGGCGCGCACACGCATCGACCCTGGGCTTGGTGACACAATCCACATTGCCATGAGAGAGTCTCAAACACTCATATTCCAACTCTATGATCTTATAAACCTATATTTTAACACCAATATTGTATAATTATGTCAATATTTACTAACCAAGCACCGCATCGGACCCAACACCGGTGCCGTTGTCAATTCAAACTCTACAGATTCAGATTCCTCTCTCCTTCATCTATACACTATCCAAATTTCAGCCTTCTATGAGCAATTTAATTTTTTAGGGGGTGGGGTCCCCCCTTCGCGGGACCCCAGGGGTACGTAATCTCGGCTATGACGAGATTATGTCACCATCTAACACTCCTCCAAATTT
>JABUQX010100011.1:0-5000 GCA_015478945.1 Trachelipus rathkii
GGTCCCGTGAAGCTCAAGGGTGGATTTCTGATTGCGACGAGTGCTTACTAATTAATGGTACAGTGCGGGCCGTTAAATGGGCTTCTTTTTGACTTTTGTTATATTCTTCTACTGTTTTCTTTTCCGATGCTTGTACGTACCTTACCCCAGGTCTTGGGGAGAAAATGTAGATGATAAAGCATATATATATATATATATATATATATATATTATATATAATATATATATTATATATATATATATAATACTATATATATATATTATATTATATATATAATAATATAGGCACTTAAGAGATAATAAAGAAAATATATAAATATATCTATATATATATATATATATATATATATATATATATATATATATATATATATATAATATATATAATATACTTATATATATGGAGAAAGTCTATTTATTGTACCTTTTAAACGGTACTCGTTAGCCAAAAAAAATAGTACGGGTATCTTTATGACCATAAATGATTTCTATTTATAGATTGATGATTCAAATATATATAGGACCTGTTACGGTTTTACGACTCCGTCAGTTTTATTTGTTTAAGTTTTTTTTTTTTAACTAAAGGATATACCAAGGGTAAAACCGCAAAGATGGCAGGAGTCGGGGGTCTCTCGCGCCTTCCGGGGAACGACAGGGTAGGACTATTTCCCCCCCTCCGGGTAGGGTCTCCGGAACCCCCGCTCTTTGGTATTTGGGTGTCGCGGGGGTTCCTCCGCCCTGCCCCTACGGCGTATGGAAATCGTCCCCCCTTCTGCTCCCCGTCGGCTCGAGCCCCCTATTTGCCTTGTAATACCTTACAAATTAATATATATATATATATATATATATATATATATATATAAGATATAATAATATATATAATAATATATATATATATATATATATTATATATCATATATATATATTATATATATATATAAATTTGTATATAGAAAAAAAACATTACCTTTAACTTATTTTTTCGTGGTTTCAATATGGCGTCGGGAAAACTGTTTTCCTTCAAATTCTTAACAATTAAAATTAACAACTAATAACTTCTTAACTTAAACAAATTAAAATTAATAAAACAGATTGAAAACGATTTTCTTACACTTATTTTATTAATTATCTTATATCTTTTATATTAACCAGTTTTTTGCAAATACGCTAATAAAATATAAAAACCAAACAAACTACCCTATTCATTAAAGCTCCAGATTTGCACTGAAACACAATTATAGTTCCGCGTTGGTTTTTTGGTCGTAAAAATTCTTACGCAGAGTAAAGAAGGTCTAGAAATAGCTTACTTTTTTTTTTTACTATTTTATAGCATACTATTTTCCCTAGATTTTTACCAGGGTATTTCTAAAATTAACAATTTCAATTTATAAGTTAAATTAAAATTACTTTAGATCAAAAAGTCAATAAACTAGACTTTGTCCTATATATATATATATATATATATATATATATATATATATATTTTATTATATAAAACAAAGACATATTGTAGATAAGCTATATATATAATTATATATATTATATATTATATATATAATCCTTCCACGATTGAGGAAAGTTGATTCCTTCGCACTATGGGATGTATTGTTGTAAATTAATACAGATGAAGGAAGCTTTTCATCCCAACTTTCTGCCAAGAAAAAAGAAGTTTTATATTAAAATGTGTAAAAATATATATACCTATATTGTATATAAATAAACTATATATATAATATAATATATATATATATATAATTAATATATAATAATATATAATATATTTATTTACATATAAACAAACCCATTATATTGTAGCGGTCACTTATCTTGACGTTTATATGTGCCCACTATATAATTAGTTAATTTTGAAAATTATATAAAAAAATTCTATTTTAAACGAATTAAAAAAAATACTCGTAGGCTTATTTAGTAATAGTTTTTTACATTGCTAATGTTTGAGATTGTGTAGAATTGTGTGAGTTGCCGATTTTTTATTTAGATATTAAACAACATTATTGCAGCTGTCACTCTTATTCTTGACGGTTTTTTTATTCATTGCTCTCTATTAACATAATTTTGAAATCACGTATCAAAAAAATTTTCATTTTTAAAATACTAATTAAAAAATAAGTTCAAATGCAACCACTGTATTTTTATTCAAACAATTTGATAAGCCTATTAAAAAGTATCTTGTTTATCAATCTGTCAATTTAGGCTTATATCGTTAGGCTTAACTTATTTTTATTTAAATATTAAACAAATCCATTATTGAAGCTGTCACTCTTATCTTGCCGTTTATGTTCATTCTTCATATGTTTTAAAATTTCAAAATTTATCTTATATTCTATTTTTAAACGAAAAATTATAAAAACACCCGCAGGCTACCATGTTTTATCAACACCAATATTAAACCCGTTATAAGATATCTTGTTTTATTAATTCTGCTATATTTAGGTAGCCTTTTATATTCGTTTAGGTTGCATATATTTATTTATATAGTAAACAAATCTATTATTGAGATGTTCCCTATTATCTTTCGACTTCTGATTCTTTGCCCTCTATTAGTCTATTTTTTTTAAAAACTTTAAAAAATATAAATTCTATTTTTAAACCGAAATAAAAAAATACTCGTCGTACGCTACCATCCTCTAGGCAAACCATAATTAGACCTGTGTTAGAAAGCATTCTTTTTTTTAATTTGCTTATATTGTAGCTTTATATCTTTTTTTTGGGGAAAGTAAATGCAGAATTTTCGTAGCCGTCCACTTCTATCTACCGTTTATTTCTTATTCGTCAATTAAGCCTTCGTTAGAAAGTGTACTTTTTTTTTTTTTTTTTAATTTGCTAACATTAGGTAGACTCTTTATATGGTTTAGGCTGCTTATTTTATTTAGAATTTACATACTGGTAAGTACAGAGCTTCTAAAATTAACGTTTTAATTACCCTATAAATTATTTGTTTTTAATATTCAAAACTTATTTTAAATTTAATTTTTAAACGAATTAAAAAATACTTATAGGCTACCATGTTTATCAACACCATAATTAAGCCTGTTAGAAAGTATCTTGTTTTTTTAATTTGCTTAATATAGGTAGGCTTATATCGTTTAGCTGCTTATTTTTATTTAGAAATAAACTAACCCATTATTGTTAGCTGCAACTTATTTGTTTATGTGCCCTCAATAATTATTTAAAATTTAAATTTTTATAAATTGTTTTTAAGCGAATTATAAAAAATACTCGTTGGCTACCATGTTTAGCAACACCATAATTAAGCTTGTTTGATATTTCATTTTGTTTTTTTAAAATGCCTAATATAGATACGTTTTATAACGTTTAACTATCCATCTTTAGTAAAAGCAGCTTCGTCAGTGAACACCATGACAAATAGAAACCATTGGTCAGTTTCGGTTTTATGTAGGAAGTATGTACAAAAATAAGTCTTCGTGGACAGCCATCCTCTTCAAGTGGCTGTACACCTTGTATATGATTTGGGCGAAGTTGTTGTTCACAGTACACGCCATACTGACATGTCCAACATTTTCCATCGCTGCTATTCTACGTGTACTTATCCCGTTATTGTCCTCAACATCCCGTTATTGTACTCAACGTGCTGCAAGTTTCGTTGCTCACAATTAACCGCTCTCATATATATCTGTTCCTCCATCTGATGCTCGCTTTTTAAATGTCCCCGGTTTCCCGTAACTGCTCATCTAATCTTTGAAAGTTTTTTTTTTATCCGGTAGACGTCTATTAGGGGACCGGTTCTCGTATAAATGTCGTCTTACCTAGCTGCAGAATTAAAACCGTTAAGACCATACATTAAATGCATGTCCGCCATTTGATGATTCGATAACATTCTTTTCATGTAAATAACACCTTAAATCCTATCACCGAACGTACAAGGTAGATAGTAGAGTACGGATATCAATGATATACACTATCGGGTTATAACGATTGACGATAGGGTGAGGTACTTACACCTTAACTTTTCCAAATTACGCACGCAGCTGATGATTTGGAAAGAAACTAAGTATGCAATTAGTTGGTATTACTTTAACTGAATTATTAACGGTATACATTGTATAATATTTGTTACCTCACAATATTAATTTATTTACGAACCTCTTAAATGCGTGAAGACTATTATTGTTCATATCCATATTTTTATTTCACGAACCTTGTATGCGTATTATAGTGAATGTGCTGTAACTTTAAAATGGATTGGACACATGTTCATATAAACGTTATGATTGTGATGGACTCTAGAAATCTCTTCTGTGGTGTCCCACATGTAAGAAACACCCTATATATTATATATATATATATTATATATATATATATATATAATACTATATAATATATATATATAATATATATATATATATCAAATTGGTCTCTGTAATTTTTTTTTACGTATACTTTTCTAATATAATCAATTCGACGATAATCGTTAAAAAATCAATTATCAAAAAATAATAGATATCGATAATCTGAAACACGTTCGAATGTTTCTTGATCCCTTCACGAACGAAAAAATGAAAAACTTTTCGTAGAGTTATTTTAATATTTTTATTGAAAATTATAAACTTAAAACGTACAAAAAACTTCACAATTTTATACCATTTTTTTAAATTCAATGTTTATAGTTTTAACAGTGCTTACGTAATTCGTTCTCACAGGAGCTATATAATTACCCAATATATATATATATATATATATATATATATATATATATATATATATATATATATATATATATATATATATATATATATATATATATATATATATATATATATAATATATATATATGCACTTAAAATTTCCACGTAGGAAATTTTAATACACGCGATAAAAGTTTTAATTAATTCGTTAAACTAAATGAATTTAAGGTTACGCTAAACGGCAGTAGTTTAGCGATTAATTATGAAATAACTTTTTTCAAGAGAAAAACTTTAAAGTTCAACTTTTTCTCAAGATATAATTGGAGAATTATT
>JABUQX010100011.1:10000-35466 GCA_015478945.1 Trachelipus rathkii
TAATAATATAATAATAATAATAATAATAATAATAATAATAATAATAATAATAATAATAATAATAATAATAATAATAAAAGAAATGGCAAAAAAAAGATTATCCGATTCCACACTCGAAAAAGAACTCGACGTCACCGTTGCAGAGACAGCAAGAAACATTATTTGCTTCTGGTGATTCAGGAAGTGAAGATGAGGACATGCTAGAGTTTGAAGGGTTTTATGACAGCGATGATGAAAAAGAATATTTTCCTGATCCTGAAGATTCTAGGGATGAATATACAACACCCCCAAAAAGAACTCGTGGAAGTAAAAAAAAAGATGTGTGAGAAATATAAGCATGGAGTCAACGATAGGCCCTTTCACTAACATGCACCTTAGTAATGATGATGATGAGGATATCATAAATACTGAGCCACCTAAAAAGGGCAATTTCGGACATCAACCCCTCGAAAACACACTTTTTCGGACCCTCCTGCTGGTTCTGCTGCTGCTACTTCTTCGGACTTTCCAGCTGGTTCTGCTGCTACTATTTCTTCGGACCCTCCTGCTGGTTCTGCTGCTACATCTTCGGACCCTACTGCTAGTTCTGCAGTTGGTAGTCGAGGTTGATTTCGGTCCGTACCTACTCAGGGTACTGTTGTTTACTGCAAGGAGAAAAGCATAAAAGCAAAGCATGGCTTCAAGTGGCAATGTCGGCCATGTAACCCACCAGCATTTCGAACGCCATCACATAATATTATGCAACCTTTCACTCGAGGGCCAACACTGCAAGCACAAAGTGCAGACAAGCCAGAAAAGTGTTTCAACTTGATTTTTGATGATCAAATAATAAAGGAGATCGTAGAGTGGACGAATAAAAAAATTGAAATAGTGGCCAAACGTTATAAACGCCAAACACTGTCTGTGAACACTACCGAACCAGCTGAGGGCAGAGCATTATTGGGGATATTGCTTTTCAGTGCTTGTCAGAGGGACAACCATCTGTCCACCCGACAAATGATTAATCCAAAAACTGGGAATCAAGTATACCGTTCGGCAATGTCAGAAGATCGCTTCAGCTTCTGTTTGACCGCCACAAGAGATAATAGGAAGAAAACAGACCCATTTGCAGCAATTAGAACAATTTGGAATATTTTCATAGGCAACTGTGAAAATATGTACACTTACAGAGAAAATCTCACAATTGACGAACAACTTCTGGCTTTCAAAGGGAAATGTCCCTTTCGAATGTATATTCCCAATAAACCAGCCAAATATGAGATAAAGCTGGATATTTGTAATGACAATAAAGCAAATATTTGGTAAGGGCTCTGCCATATTTGGTTAAGAAGTTCACAAAACCTGAAGATCCCAAAATTGGACTTGGGCATCATTTTAAAAAATATCTGACAACCCCATACCATCATTCAAAGAGAAATGTGACAACTGACAATTGGTTCACGTCCGTAGATCTCTTATCCAATTGTGGAATGACCCTTGTAGTAACACTAAGAACAAATAAAAGATAGGTACCTGCTATTATGAAAGACAAAAAAAATCGCGATTATGGATCAAGTGCCTTCCCATTTACAAAAGAGATGACTATGGTTTCTTACGTTCCAGCAACATCAAAAACAAAAGAGAAGTTGGTCCTGCTACTATCCTCTATAATTTCTCAGCCGAAAGTGTCTACGCAAAGTGGACAGCCAGAAGTAGTAAAATATTATAACTCTACCAAGGTGGCGTCGACACCTTTGACCAAATGTGTTCAACAAACTCTTGTTCAAGAAGAACTAAAAGATGGCCCATCTGCAACTTTTACGGAATGGTCAATGCGTGTTCAATTAATTCATGGGTAATCTACAAAGAAAACATGCTAAGAAACAACAAAAAACCAATGATGAGACGATTATACATGACGGATCTTGCATTACAACACATCTCCCCATGGGCTAAACATAGGGCCACTATTCCATCTCTCTCGCGAGCAGTACGTAACATAATTATTGATCTATACGACATCGAAGAAACAAACGTTGAACAGGCTGACATAATAATACCGCGGACCCACGATGGAAGAGAGAATCGAGACAGGAATCGAATGGAAGATACGCCGAGCGTAAATTTAATCAAGGGGACGTACCAGCGCGAGGCAAGTACAAGAGTACGGAAGCTGCCGCCTGCATGATCACGAAAGGGAACGATCATTCATCAAAGCAGGAAATTGAAAGAGAATGTAGAAGGTGACACTTTACAACGAAAAACTGGGGCGGCAATACCGATCGTAAGACTAGCTTACGGCAATATCATAGAGAAAAAAGGATAACATGCCGATAATGAAAGGAACGGTCAACAGATATCCTGTACATACGTTACGCGATACTGGATGTAGCGGGGTACTCATAAAACAATAAAACAAAAATACGTACATCCAGAACAGTTAAACGGGAAAAAGGGGAACTTGCTCCTGGCCGACAATACGATTAGGGAAGCACCGTATACCAGAATCTACGTCGATACCCCGTACTTTGTAGGCGAAACTGAAGCGCTGTGTCTCCCCGATGCTATATGCGATCTGATAATAGGAAATATAAAAGGGGCAAAATCGCCGGAGTTGAATCAAAGAATCCGACAGAAAGAGGTGAACTTTCGAAAAAAGTAGAAGACCTGCGCGATATCCTGAAAATCGATCGCAGAAGTTTAATACGTCTACAGAAAGAAGATGTGTCGTTGAGTCAGTATATGGAACAGGGTCGGACGGCACGCAAGGACCATACCCATAACTACGACATACATCGCTGATTATTATATAGAATGGGGAAAAGATAACGAGGAAGTAATAAATTAAATAAATAATTAGGTCTCACACGAGTCTACAATGGGGGGACATCTTGGTATAAACAAGACACGTGGGAAAATATCGAATTACTTCTATTGGCCGAAGATGATGGACGATATAACGCGTTATTGCCATTCGTGTGACGCATGCCAGAGGACTATACAAAAAGGGAGTGACTAGAACGCCACTTACTCAAATCCCGCTAGTAGATTTACCATTTAATCGGACATAATCGGACCTATTTTACCAGCGTCTGAGGACGGTTATAAGTACATCTTAACCCTGATGGATAACGCGACGCCATATCCTGAGGCGATACCCTTGAAGAAAATTACGACAATTGTAGCCGAGGCTCTTGTCAATATTTGCTGTAGGACTGGTATACCAGAAGAGATCCTCACCGATTTAGGCACTCAATTCACGTCCGAATGCATGAAAATGGGTATCCAGATTGTTAAAGATTCGACAGCTCCACACGACAACTTACCATCCCATGTGAAATGGACTCGTAGAAAGATATAACGGGACGCTCAAATTGATGTTAAAAAGATTATGTCACGAACAAAAAAAAGAATGGCCGAAATACTTAGGACCGTTATTATTTGCTTACAGCGAAGCACCACAAGAAAGCACGTGATTCGCGCCATTTGAATTATTATATGGAAGGACTATTTGGGGACCGTTACAAATTCTGAAGGAGCTTTGGACGGAAGACGAAGTGAAAAATAGCTACCCATTCGTATTTGAAATGCGGGAAAAGTTGGAAGAGACAATAAAAATAGCCCAGAAGAATTTGAAAAGAGCCCAAACTAGATACAACCATTATTACGATTGGAAGGCGAAAGATAGGAAGTTCAAAAAGGGGGAAAAAGTGCTCATATTGTTACCCACTGAAAGCAATAAATTACACAATGTTACAAAAAAAAAAATTCTTGATTTTTGATTTTTTATTCAGTTTTTTTTATGCAGATTCCAAATGCGTTTTTAGGTTTTCTCTAGCATCAACCGTTTTTGTGTTACGACAGCAAGAATTAATAATTGGCCACTTCTCATTTTGTAGGGTGGTTACCGGCATGGCGCTGTGTAAAGTCAGTTGCCATTAATGTTTTATGAGGATTTCATGCAAACCGATATAATATATATATTATATGATATATTATATAATATATATATATATATATATATATATATACTATAATATATAATTTATATTATTATCACATTGCTTTAACTATTTCTAATGCAAATATTGCAAGGTGAGTCGTACCAAAACTTAAATATCTTTTATTAATTTTCAGAATATTAGTAATATATTAATATTTATAAAATTGCAAAGTTAGACAGTCAGTGAGGTTTGGCCAGATTTCATTTTGTTATGTGTGTGGATTATTTTGTTAGTTCTAAGCAACCATTTTCTACCAAAAAATGTGGAATGGACCAGTATTTGGAAGGGCCTCTTTACTTGGCATGCGCGTATTAGGTGACTAAGAAAAGCATGGGCACCTCATAGTATATATAAAGTTGTTTTTAAAACACCCTAGAAGGGGGGTAAAGGAACAACAAAGGCAATGCCATTTATCTAATCCCCAGCCCCACACCTATTGGCGAGAGCCAACGATTTAGGGATGTACGTGAAGAACATGGTAAAAGATTTCAACCACGATATTCAGACAATGGAAAAGGCGCGATTACCAGGGAGTTGGGTATAGTACATGATGTTGGGTGATATATGTGGTTTTTAAAAAGACAAACCAAAATCGACTCACAAAAGAACAAGACGATCCACAAAGCACTTAATACAAAGTAAACATGTTTTTTTGCATATTAAAGCATTGACTTATTTCTTATATTTTGGTGATATTCAAGTAAAAAGTCTTTTTAAGTTCCTCTTCGTAAATTTATAAACCTTCAAAAAAAAGTTGTAATAAGTACCTACAGTGTAACTCATTACCAAACCATAAAAATGTCAAAACTTAAATATTGCAATAACTCTCAAAGTATCGATGATAGGAAAAAAAATTTGAAGGGTCATTTCTGTGTTCAGCGGCAAAAAATTATATGATTCAATAAAAAAATAAAAAAACTTTTTTGTGTTCAAGAGTTGTCAGATATAACGCAAAAATTAAGGGAACAGTACTGCCCTGCCTTTACTAGTATTTTGTTTTAAACCATTTCCTCCCATCTCCGTTCTACCGTTTGATTTATTGGGTTTTCTATACATTATTTCTTATTAATCCTTATCAGGCTTCTTATTTATTGTATATACAGGATTCTCTCATCACTATCCGCTATCCTCTTTTGATTCTAGCAAAGCTTTCTCATATAATCTATAAAAGCGATATCAATGTACCTTATTCCATTCTATGCTCTCTCACTATCCTTTTAAAGAAAACAGCAAGTCAATTTACACTTCTCTTTTTCCTGAATCTGGGTTGCCATTCTCCGATATTTCACTCTAATTCTCTTCGGTCTTTTCTCTATTATCCTATCGTATATTTTATATACCCTCAATAGTTTTAGTTTTATATGTCCTCTGTAATTCTGACACTCTCTTCTATCTTCTTTTCTTATGTATTGGACATATTACAGCTTTTCTCCAATTTGACGGTATGTTCTCCTCCCTCCATATACAATTTAAAAGTTCTGTCATCCATGCCACAATACCTTCTATTGTTTTGAATATTCATTATTCAATCCATCGATTCCTGGGCTCTTTCCATTTTTTAGGGCTCTTATAGCTTGTCTCACTTCCTCGCTATGTATCGGTTCCAAGTCATACTGTTCTCGGTTTTTCATTTGTGGGTTATCCTCCTCTATATATTCCTCGTCGTCCTCCACATTTGATAATTCATCAAAATATACTGTCCATATCTCCTCGACCTTTTCACTATCCACTACTGGTTCTCTCTCTTTGTTGGATATCACATTCGTGTTAGGTTCATCTTTTGTTCTTAATCTCTTAGCCATTCCATATATCAACTTCCTAGTGCTCGTCATGTCTTCCTATAATTCTCCTCCTATCATTTTTCATGACTTCTTGACAAGTCGATATTTCGTCTCTTTACTACTTCTGTTCGATTTTCTCGCAGAAAATTAGCTTGTCTATTTTTCCTTGTTCTTGTCTTCATCCATAAACAGTATTTCTCGTTTTTTTCTTTTACTATACTACGTCTTTGATTTCCTCATTCAACCAAACCGTATCTTTCCTTTTCCAACTATTTATCTTTTTTATCTCGAAAATCAAAAAATCAAAATCTGCTCCCACACCTCTGAAATCTCCCACTAAATATATATATATTATATATATATATATTATAAATATATATAATATATATATAATATATATATATAATATTATATGATAATTTAACAGGTTAATACCACTCACACGTGGTCAAGCCCTTTTTCAAGAAGGGCAGAATAATTGGAAACTCAATAAGAACATCACCAACCTAAGCCTAACGCATATTCAGGTCGAGTGCAGAATGGCAGAAAAAATCAAATGATGGTGAGGACTTCCAGAGGTAGAAGAGGTGGATTAAAATAAAGACACACCATAACGAGCAAGCCTGTTGTTTTCAATGTTCACACAAAATTCAAATGCGAGAAGAGCATCCTTTGTGCTACAAGAGCAGCGCTGTGTCGGTGGGATGCGAGATGTCAACTTCCTCAAGCACCTACCATTGTAATACCTGTAGCAGTTGCGGCTAATGCTGTAGTGGGTCGATTGGTGATGGGCGATTCGATTCGACGAAAATACGGAAGAGCAGGATGGTAATGGACATACCCATGGGGAAGCTGGGGCAGCCGTTGTCCTGGCCGCAGCGATCGGTGCTCCTCCGGGAGCAATACCTATTAGCTGCGATTTGGTGGACTGCTCTTGGTTTCAGAGAGAGGATCAGCTTCCAGTCTACGGTAACGTAAGGTTCTTGAAGGATAAGGACCTCAGCAAGGAGAATCTGTGTAGTAGTTCAATCAACTCTGGACTTGGCAGGTCCTGCTGTTGAGAATGTCAACGAAGAGGGAATGCGAGGATATGGTTCTCTACCTCTGGAGCACCTTGGGTGTAATATGGCGCCGATATGCGTAGCATCGATGGGGTACCAAGAGCCGAGACAACTTTGCTGACACAGGCTAAATCATGGGGAGAAAGAAAGTACAATCAGCGCCAGAGCTGACATTTTAATACAGGGATAGCTCAAACTAAACATACAGGCAGTCGCGGGCTTTTCCCACGCTTGCCATTTGCTGCACAATTCAGGTCACCTACTCTTGCAAAGAGTAGACCGCCAGCTATAAAGCACGATCGAAGGTTTCCGTAGTAGAGTACCGTTGGTAGGCGGATATCAGGACAATCAGCGTAGTGAGTTTGGATAGTAGTTATACCAAGAATGTTGGAAATCATAATTCCAGATTGCATAGCAAACTCCTCTATGAGGAAATGTAAGCTTTTTATTCTTGACCTATTCTACCGATGGGCAAGGGTCCCATAGCGCGTACTACCGCTGGAACAGCAGTTGCTTTCTCTTCCCGATATGCTGGACTTTAATGTTCGCTCTCCAGGAAGCTCCGTGGAATATTAATAGCTTACAAAATCTACACACGTGCAACTCAATTATATTAGAGTTTGTTCCTCACCGCAGGTTAAGATGCAGCCATTTGATTCCGCCAGGATCATCCAACATGACGGTAGAAATAAGGATCAGGAGTCCAGGAGAGATTAGTATCGGCAACCGGGGTGGGCCAGTTAAAACCAATGATTATTGTCGAGGGATAACACTGGGAAACGATTTGATGTGTTTTAGCGGCAGCGAGCATTGGAATGAGAAAACCATTTTCCGGACTGATCTTTTCGAGTTCTCAATATGACCTTAGTAGCGCCCAACATAGCCTACAAGCGGATCAATTACGCTGCCCTGGCCGTGGCTGAACTTCTTTAACAGCAACGTCCTGGTGTGTAGGATTGTCTTTCTGAGTGGTTCATTAACCTGGACATTATTCCACGCATCTATGAGAAAAACTATGCCTTTGCCTTTAATGTCGAGGGCTGCAAAGAGCGTTCATAACGGCACACAATTGGCGTTATTGCATGTTTGGAATGCTCTCAACCTGTAATGAGGGTAGCGTGGAAACTAGAGGCGGTAAAAGATAATAAAGAGGATGCAACACATGCTGATGGAAGAATCCAACCAAAAAAAGAAAACGGCAGATGGAGGAAAAGAAAAACCATTCAAGAAAAAAAAAACTCTGAAAAAGGAAAAGGACAATCGTATATATTATATATCTATATATTATAATAAATATTATATATATTAGTAATATATATATATATATATACTTATATACATATGTATATATATATATATATATATAAACAGGTAGACGGAATGCTTATTGGGTTGCCTCTAGTTCCCATCTATGTTAATTGTTTTTTATGCCACCACGAAATAGCTTGGCTCAATGATTGCCCGCCCGAATTTAAACCCCTCACATATAGATGATATATTGATGATTACTTTCTCCTTTTCCATAATAAAGCTCAATCAGATCTTTTTTTCACTTGCATTAATACTAAACGCCCCAACATTCAATTTACTCGCCAAGACCAATCCAATTCTTGACGTTCTTGTCCACCACACCCGGAAGGCCTCACCATTTCTGTCTATCATAAACCTGCTTCTTCCCTCCTTGACTTAAACTTCCTCAGCTCATCTCCTTACAGCTTTCTCTCTAACACACCATCACTCTGCATCTTATTCGTGCATACTAAATGTGCTCTAATTGGCAAACGTTTCATCTCGAAATGTCCTATCTTAATTCCATTTTTGTTTTCAATTTTTTTCAATTCCAATCTTGTTGATTCCTCCATTTATAACTTTCTTCAAAACATTTTTAAACCCACAACTCCATCTCTAACTGCTTCTGAACTCATTACTTTAAAATGCTTTTCCTGGGACCCTCCCACTCCTCCCTCAATCAGGACTTACGCCAACTACTTAAAACCTTCTACCCACAACTACACCCCCCCTTGTTGCCAGCAACCCCCTCTCCATAGGCTCTTTCCTTTCTTATAAAGACACAATCTCGGTTTTACTTAGGTCCTCAGTGGTTTTTAACTAAGTGCGAAGGCTGCAATGCCTGCTACATAGGCCAGACGACTGGCTTCCAACTCAAACTGAGGACCTTTAAACACCTGGGAACCTCTTTCTGAACAAATTTTCCCTCACTCAACTATGAACAATCTTTTATTCGCAATCACTCCCATAGTTTCAACGACCCCCTCCGCTTCTCGGACTTACAGATCCTCTGCTCAAGTCCTGATGACATCGATCATAAAATACTCCAGTCCGTTTTTATTAAATATCTATTAATAACTATCAATCTATATCTATCTATCTCTACTAAATAAATTAGTACAATATCTTAAAAAATTTAAAAGGATCTTAAAACTCTTCCTTTAGTTCATTTTTCACATTAAAGGCATTTACCACTATAAATATTATAAAGCGTCTTAAGCTTTACCTCAGTTTATTTAAACGTTGCCTGATAACATCCTTCAAAAAATGGACGCTATTAGTAGAAAAAAGTTTAGAAAATACAACGATTCAATGATTTCAGGAAATATTAAGAAGGTTCAAATTAATTTCTTAAAATGCTGCTTAGAGAATCTCAACATTCCTAATACCTTGATACCAAAGAGTGTTGATTTTAACGATTTTGATCCATTCCCTGATATATTCAAGTATCTTCTACTAAACAAAATTAAGCATATAAAAATGGAAATAAAAACTACTTTTAGCAAAACTTTTAAATTATTTAATGATTTCCAACATTCTTGGTATAACTACTATCCAAACTCACTGCACTGAACTTTTAAATTTGGCTCACATCAAAAAACACAAGATTGTCTCAAGGAAGAAATTCTTGCTGCATAATAAATTTAATAACATTTTCTACAATAGCAAATGGGCAAAAACCTTAATGAAAACATAATTATTAATAAATCAGACTACAGCCTATCTAAAGATGAAAAAATCCTTCTAGGCTATGGCCTTTATTTCTCCATAAATCAGGCTGACCCTATCAAAAGTTTCCTCATCGATTTCGACATCTGAAAGATAAAAATATAATTTCAGCACTAAATTTTGACTTCCTCAAAGGCTTGCTAACCAAAGATATTTTAAACTATTCTTCCCTAAACAAATACCCCCAAAATTTCTACAGTCTTCTCTCCTTATTAACAAAAACATAATCATTACCCGTTCAGAAAAAGGAAACAACATAGTAATCCTCAACAATACTGACTACATCACTAAATGTAACTCACTACTTGAAGATACCAATAAACATATCTCTAGTAAAAAAAAAAAAAAAAAAAAAAAAAAAAAAAAAATCCCAAAAAACCCCTCAAAAAAAAACTTTAAAAACATTTTTTCATCTCCCTCTTTTCAAAAAAAAACTAAAATCTAAAAATCTACATTTTTCAAATGTTAATTAACTTCTATTTTTAGTGAATTTATAAGAAAAACTCGCTAGGCTACCAATGTTATCAACACCATAATTAGGCCTATTAGAAAGTATCGTTTTTTTATATTTGTTAATAATAGGTAGGCTTTATAATGTGTAGACCGTCTTATCTTGACGTTTATGTAATCTATAAATATTTTTTTTAAATTTTAAAATCTATTTATGAATTCCATTTTTAAAGGAATTAAAAAAAACTCCTAGGCTACCATGTCTATCGACACCATAATTAAGCCTGATAGAGTATTTTGTTTTTTTAATTTGCTAATATTAGGTAGGTTTTATATCATTAGCTGCTTATTTTTATTTAGATATAAACGAACCCATTATTGTAGCAGTTACACTTATCTTGACGTTTATGTGCCCTCTATAATTATTATTTTTTAAGTTTTCAAAATTATTTATATCTATTTTTAAATGAATTAAAAAATACTCGTAAGCTACTATGCTTATCAACACCATAATTAAGCCTGTTAGAAAGTAGCTTTATTTAATTTCGTAATGTTATTTAGGATTTATATCTTTTAGGCTGCTTTTAATTTATTGATAAACAAACAGATTTTTATAGCTGTCACTCTTATCTTGGCGTTTACGTACCTTCTAATTTTTTTTTTTTAAATTTAAAATAAAAATTATAAATTTCATTTTTAAATAAATTAAAAATACTCCTTGACTACCATGTTTAACAACACCATGGTTAAGCCTGTCTGAAATATCTTGTCGTTTTAATTTGCTAATTATAGATGATACTTAAGCTAGATAAAGCGTACCTATAATTAGCAAATATAAAGAAACCTACTATTGTAGCTGCCACTCTTATTTTGACGTTTATTTACCCTTTATTTATTTGCCCTCAATAATTATTTTTTTTATAAATTTTCAAAATTATTTATATTCTATTTTTAAACGAATTAAAAAATACTCGTAGGGTACCATCTTTATCAACACCATAATTAAGCTTGTTAAAAAGTATAGTTTTTTTAATTTGGTAATATTAGGTATGCTATATATGGTTTAGGCTGCATATTTTTATTTAGATATAAACAAACCTATTATTGCAGCGGTCACTCTTATCTTTACGTTTATGTGCTCTCTATAATTATTTTAAATTTACAAAATTATTTATAAATTCTACAAATATGTCAAAAGTACTCGTAGGCTACTACATTTAACAAGAGAATTAATTAAGCCTGTTAGAAGGTATCTTGTGTTTATAATTTGCTAATACTAGGTAGGCTTTATATCGTTTAGGCTGCTTATTTTTATTTTCATAAAAAAAAAAACATTATTGTAGCTGTCAATTTTATCTTGACATTTAGGTGCCCTCTGTAATTTTTTTTTACATTTTTTAAATTTATATTCTATTTTTAAACAAATTAAAAACTACTCCTAGGCTACTTTTTTGTTGACACCATAATTAAGCCTGTTAGAAAGTATCTTGCTTTTTTTTTATTTGCTAAAATTAAGTAAGCTTTATATCTTTTAGGCTGCTTATTTTTGTTTAGATATAAATGAACCCATTATTTAGCTGTCTCTCATATCTTTTTTGACGTTTATGTGTCCTCTATAATTATTTTTTTTTTAATTTTTAAAGTTATTTATAAAAAAAATTCTAAACATTTTAATAAATACTCGTAGGCTACCATGTTTATCAACACCATAATTAAGCCTGTTACAAAGCACCTTGTTTCTTTCATTTGCTAATAACATTAGGTAGGCTTCAAATCGTTTAGGCTTCTTTTTTAGATTTTAACCAACCCATTGTAGCTCTCAACTCGTTATCTTTACGCTTTATAACCCTTTCTTAGATGATTATTTTTTTTTATTAAAATTAATTTATATATTAAAACTTTTCAAAAAATTAAAAATACATCCTTAGGCTACCACATTTATCAAACACCATAAAACTAAGGCCTGTCAGAAACATATCTCAAATTTTTTTTTTCTAATTTGCTAATATTTAGGCTTTATTCGTTTAGGCTGTTTTTATTTTTATATAGATTATACAATGTTTATTTTCATGAATCAACTTTGAAAAACTTCTTGACTTTCCGTAAAGGTATCCTCAGATAAGCATTCCTTCCACTGCATAAGAATCTTTAAAAAAATAGCTATTTATTAACCACCTTTTCCTTTATTCGGGATTACTTATCGAAGACAGTTTTCAGGAAAATACGTCATCACGATTTCATGACGCAGGAGAGACCAATAGCAATTGAACACCAAAGTAAATGAAAAAGCGAACAAAATTAAACAAACCGAATTTCATTAATTTCTGATATTGGAAATTTATAAGAAATTATTTAAAAAAAAAATTAGTTATATATATATAAAATAACATTTTAAAAATACTTTCGTATTTTCATGGTGCTTCACATTTATTAGTTCCAGTTGCTTGATTCGGCATGGCCGTAGGCTTGAACAGTAGCCTAGCTACGAAATTATGATCAATTATAAAAATATCATCTGCTGCTTTACACTAAAGTTAGGACCCAGTTCTCAGTTGCACGCTGCCTATTTCTCTGAAGTGAGCCTATTTATGTGATTTTTGGGCATTTCTTACACGAAGGTATTATATTTGACAAACCAGTTACATAATAAATTGGCCAACAAGATGAAATAAATTAATAATAATAGCGACAAATTGTGCCATAAAAAAAAAAAAAAATAAAAAACAAGATGCTTGCGCTCGGAAAACAAAGTTCTTAACAGAGTTCAGTTGGTTCACAAGCTACTTGGCTAGGTAAAAATTTGCAAGTATACTTTGCGACCTAAATAAGCGTCAAGGGCTACTTAAATAAAAAATTTCTCAAGGATCGTTTATAAATTCGAATTTTCCGTTAAGGGAGGAATCTAAGGGTTCCTTGGCGAAAGGTAGAGAAAAGGGGGCCGTTTTTAAATCCGGTCCATAAACAAACCCATTATTGTAGCTGTCACTCTCATCTTGAAGGTTATGTGCCTTCTATACTTATTTTATTACTTTATTTTCATAAGATTTTACAATTCATTTTTTAAAACGCAGCTAAAAAATTTCGAAGTCTGTCTATTGATGTATCAAGACCATAAATAGCCTGTGTAGAAAGTATCTCTATTTATTTAATCTTGGTCTTGTATGAAGAACTTTAAACAATTATAAAATAATGCTTTTTATTAGAATATAATGTAACAGATTTTTGTAACTGTCACTCTTATCTTGTCGTTTGCGCTACCCTCTATGAATTTTTATCTTTTAAATTTAAACAAAGATTATAACTTCCATTTTTAAACCACATATAAAAAATACTCGTAGGTACCCAGGATTCTCAACATCATAATATAAGCCGTAGTTCAAGGAACATACACCTCATGTAAGACCCTAGCGACTAACTCCGACTTAGTCCTTTTACAATTCACCAACGATTTAATTCGCACCAGCCACCTCCTGCCATTCCAACGTCTCCTTACTACTCTCTTGTCATCCGTATCCTTCTATCCACAACATACCCTAGATATTGTAAACTCTACTTGTTCCAGCTGCTCACCAATCTAACATAACTTCACCTGAGGACTGTCCTCACTCCAACCATAACCTTATCATTATCTAACATTTACTTTCAAAACCCCTCTTTTTACACACCCGGCCAATCTCTACCAATCTGCTCAAACTTTTCAGATTTCTGCCCACAAAGAAAAAAATTCTCCACATTATATAATAGGTAGGTTACCCTCCTCAAATCCATTTCACTTTCTCCATCATTTCTAACACCATTTCCCTGCCACCCCCACCTCTAAATTCTTTCATAACCCCATCCATATTATTAAATTGGAATAACCAGGAGACATAACACAACCCTGATCTCACTCCGCTATTAATACTAACCAATCACCTTTGACACCATTTATCTTACACACGCCTCACTATCCTGTATCCTCATACATACTTTTGATTCTTCAGGAGTGTACAACCACACTATATTCACTAACACCTGCCATTCAGCTCCCTATTAACCCTGTCACACGCCTGTTGCTAATCCATTAAACCTAAATTACAATTATATTTCTTCTCTCCCTCATTTTCTCAATCATTTGTATTAATGTAAAGATTTGATCCACCACATTCTACCACTCCTAAACGCACCTTGTTTCTTCGACCAATCACGTCTATCATCCACTCAACGCATTCTTTCGACCAAAAATACCAGCATATATCTCCCTACAACACTCAATAAAACTAATCTCTATAATTTCTTACAAGTTCCCCTTATTTCCCTTACCCTTATGTAAAGTATGGTTACTATTACTGCTCTCCTCCAATCCCTTGGAACTATCCCCTCTATAAACGTATTATTACACAACTTCCAAATCCAATCAATCTCTATCTCGCCTCCGTTCTTGATCATATTCACCAGTATTTCATACTATACCTGCACGATTTACCATTCCTTGAAACTTTCTCTACCATTACTCTCCGCCTTGCTAATAAACTATCCCCAAAATACCTATTTCTTCTTGCACCATCAAATCCTCACACACATTCACTATCACCTCTTCATTTATGCCAATATGTATGCAGTATTCTTTCGAAGTGTTCTTTCCACACTCCCCCTCACACTCCATTTCATCAGTACAAAAGCGCACCATCCCTATTTCATTATTCTGAACAGATTCCCTTTATCTCATTCTTTAATCTTTCGTGCTTCCTTCCGGAAGAGTGCCTATTCCCTTGTAAGTCCCCGTTCATCCTCCTTCCAAACTGTTCATTACCTCTTGTTTTCTCTCCTACGTATCCACCTTTAGTATTTCTTTTTTCCTCCTTATATGAATTCCAACCATCTTTCTTTTCAACTTCATCATTGTGCCTTTTAGTACATTCAACACGCTTTCTTTTTTTACTCTTAACCGCTTGCATCACCTCTTCATTCACCACTCACTGTTAACATTCTTACTTAATACTTTAGCACATCAACATACTTGTTGCAGTACTAACAACTTGCTTCCTTCATTTGCTCCCAGATTTGATCAAGTTTCAACTTGTTCACAGTTAATTGATTTACTTGCGAGCGCTCTTACATTCTTTACTTTTATTACCTTGTTCACTTACTTCTCACTCTTTTAATTTTACCCACGCTTCCTTCTGTATCACCTTCCTCTCCAACCAAGCCAAATTAAAACTTAATTTTACATAAAACAACATAATGATTTCATATTCCCATCTCTAACCCCCTCCACTTGATTTTAACATCTAACACTTACTTCAACATCTCTCCCTCACCAACACAAAATCATTCATACTTTTTCATTTCACTTCGATACCATTCTCTACCTACACCAACTCAAAAGTATACTTATGGATACTCTGTGTTTAAAGAAAGTATTACTTACACACATACCTCTCTCCTCACAGAAATCAAATACCTTCCTACCATTCTCATTTCTCCCGACACCCAAAACCCTCTGTTATACCATCCCTTTTTTGATCCACGCTATCCATCTTTAGGTCTCCCAACACTATCAATCTGAAGTTCCTACTCACCCATCCAAAACATCATCAGATTATCCCAAAAAATTGTTACTCTTCAAGTTTTCCCTCAGAGATGGACCATACGTTCACAACACACATACCTTGACCTTTCAAACTTTTAAATTTAACCATTAGAAAATTCTGAGGACTCTAAACACACACAAGTCTACCATAGCTCTGTACCACAAGTGCACTCATCAAAATTGCAACTGCCTTCTCTCCCCCTCTCATTCCTTTCCACACCAGCACATACCACATTTCACACACACCACTCATTTTCACGTTTCTTCATCTTGGTATTTCAGCACAGGAGCAAATCAAATTCTGCCTTCAAAATACATCCATAACCTCTTCCTCTTCATCCTCAACATTTATTCCTCTGGCTTTCCATATACCTATACGATTCATACAATTTCGCCAGAAAGTTATTAGAAGGCCGTTTAACAGGCCAATCACGACTATCTCCGGAGGCGTTGCATCAGCATCTAGGCAAGAGAATAGTTGGTAGTGGGCAAGAACCCAACTACCACCGCCCTTAGTCGCCTTCTCACGACACGCAGGACATAAGATGTGCAATTCTTTCTCCCCAACATAGGGATTATTGGAGTATTAGGGATGTCTTGTAAGTGTTATCTAGAAGGAGGGGTTGTCACTTTAAGTATGTGTATTGATACTCGTGGAATAAATGGTGGCTTGTAAACGATGTTGCCTGGAGGTGTGTTGTTTTTGATTAAAGAATATGACGCAAAAGAGAAAAGGCGCAGCGCAACCCATCAAAACTGTGAGAGTAATTTCCCTTCATTTCTCATTTCACTTTCTTACACGCCCTCTATTATTAGTATTATTATATATTGATTACTTATTATTATTATTTTAATGTCATTTTTCTTTTTCTACTTATAAAATTTCATCACTAGCCTGAAAATGGGAAAATTTGCCCAACCGCTTGGCATATAATTAAAAATTGAAAAAAAAAATGGTCTAAAAAGGTTTTCTATTCATCGTATATCAGTGTGTCTCAAACGTGGGCAGATAACGCCCCTTGTGGCGCTGCGAGGCTAGAGGGGGCGGTTAGGTGCCTAAAAAAAAATGGGGGTGTTGAAGTTATTTAGTAATTTAGTTCATATTTCTTAATAATAATTTTATACTATATATATAATATTATAATATATTTATATATATATATATATATATATATATTATATATTATAATATAATATATATATATATCTATTTATTATTATGTATTAATAAATAATATGTGTTTTTTTTTAAGTTTTTGGTAAAGTAAAAAAAAATGATTTCTTCAAAGTGGGCGGTAGACGAAAAAGGTTTGAGAACCTCTGCCTTATACCAATTCAGTTCAATATAGCAAACAACTAAAATCTGCCCAGTAATATATATATATATATATATAGTTATATATATATATTATATTTATATATTATATATTATATAGTATATATATATAATATTTATATATATATAATATATATAAACTTACCTTTTAACGTGGCTTCATCCCCTATTAAGATGATAACACTGGGGGCCACAGGAAAATAAACTTTTAAGGCGCTCATCCCAACCAGCGCCCACCAAATGTTGCAGTCGAGTATATATATACTATTATACTTATATATATTAATAGATATATAATTATATATATATATAGATATTATTATATTATATATATATATATACGGTATATATTTATATATATATATATAATATATATAATATATATATATAGTATATATATTATATAATATATATATATTAATATTTAATATATATTGAATGATACTCAATCCCCTAGTCCTAAATTGCCAAGGCAGTTGGTATGTTTGTCCTTTTAATTATTTGCCCTAGGTTTTTTTTACTATCTGTAATTTGCTAATATTTACATTAGTCATTTTTTTTCCTATAGCCTGTTATGTGCCCATTCCGATACTACACATTTGAAATTCCTGTGCAGGGGCCTGGCACAGCTGGTCTAGGTATGGATTTTTAATTTAGTACACTTGTTTCATGTTCTTCTTGAATTTATTTTTATATTGTCATTGTTAATTTTTTTCAATTTTAGGAGTCAATTTAGACCGCATGATTGAGAACTTTTGTGGGCCGATGGATCTAGGAATCTACATTAAAGACATAGTCAATGGAGGAGCAGCTTCTAGAGATGGCCGTTTGAAACAGAATGATCGTTTATTCAGCATAAATGAACAGCTGCTAGTTGGAGAATCAAATAGTGAAAATATGCATATAGTGCTATATGCATTAGAAGAATATATATTTTTTTTTTTTTATAAACTTATTAAAATAAGCGAACTGTTAATTCTTTTTTTAAAATGATATTTATTTTCCTATAGCTTTTTATTTATTTGTTAATATTTAAAATTGAATGTTGTTTTAATGAGATCAGGCATTTTAAATTCTTCGTTCAGATTATATGTTAGCTTTTGAACATATTAAATATTATAATTATATATATCAATATATAATATATATATATATTATATATATATAATTATATAATATATATATAATATTATATATTATATATATATATATATCTTTCTTTTAATTATATATATTATAATATTAATATTATATTATATATATATATATTATATAAATAGTATAATATTATATATATATATATATAATATATATATATAGTATATATATTATATTATATATATATATATATCTTCTGTAAAAAATATATATATATTATGTATTATATATATATATATTATATATATATATATATATATATATATATATATATATATATATATATATTGGAACTCTGTATATATATTATATATATATATATATCTTCTGTAAAATATATATATATATTATTCGCATTATATATATTATATATATTATATATATATATTATTCGCATTAGGCTGGCATTACTGAACGCCTTTTCTGTTTATTAATATTTGTTACTTTTGACCTTCACAATTTCTAAATATGTTTATTTTAAAATAGTAAATAATTAGGAGAAATAGGTCCGTGACGATTACGATATCTGAGAAGTGGTTGTGTTGTAATTTTAGTTACTAATTACTTGCGCTATAAGCTATGGATATCACCTCCTGAAAACGTTCTAAAATTGTGAAACTGTCAGACATTGAAGGTCTAAATTTAAGAAATATTGCAAATGAATGTGGCGTAAGCATAGCAAATGTTAGCCGGATTTTAAAAGCCTACAGAGAAAAGGGATCGTTTTCACCTCGGCAAAAAGGCAAATGTGGAAGAAAACTGGAAACAACCAGAGAGATGACAAAATGTTACTTCGTTTAAGTGTCAAGAGCTCTAAATTGACAAGTAGTGATCTACAGAAGGAGTTAGCTGCCTTTGATGTTGACATTTCTTCATGCAATGTAAGACGACGTATGAAACATGCTGGTCGTCCTGCTATGAAACCCTTCCATAAACAACTTCTAACCAGTGCCATCAAAAGGAAACGCATGAAATGGGCTAGATACTACAAAAAATGGAGTCCAAGGGCAGAGATGTCAGTTTGTGCGAAAATCTATTGGCGAGCATGTTCGTGAGACTCATATTGAATAACACGTCAAGCATCCCCAGAAGTTAATGTTTTGGGGATATTTTACTATAAACGAACCTTTTAGGCTTATTCCTGTGTCTGGAATGATGAATTCCACCAAATACTCTGAATTAACTCACTCGAAGGTGGCTCCTGACCTCAGAAAGGAATCCCCAAATGGAGACGCAATATTGCAGCAAGATCTCGCTCCATGTCATACCGCCAAAAATTCAATGAAAGCCTTACGAAAGGAAAAAATTGATGTCCTCATGTGGTCAGGAAACTCTCATGATCTCAATCCCATTGAAAATCTTTGGGCTATAGTAAAAAAAAACGACCGAGAAATTACGATTGCACAACCAAAGAGAAGCTAATAACTGCTGTAATTCAAATATGCTACAATGACGAAGATATAAAAAAAAATTGTGCTAACCTAATTAATTCAATGTCAAAAAAGGGTTAAAATGCTCTTTCAGGCTATAGGAGGTCATTTAAAATATTAATTTGACACAACATTGTTTTCATATTTAATAAATAAGGCTAAGGTGAAATTGTGTTTCATTTTCCAAGTGTTTCAATTAATTTGCACACGACTGTATATTATATATATATATATATATATATATATATATATATATATATATATATATAATATATATATATATATATATATATATATATATATATATATATATATATATATATATATATATATATATATATATATTATATATATATATATAATTAATATATATTATTGTAAAAAAGTTGCATGTCATATGATTGCAACCAAAAACAAGACAGCGCATGAATTATTATTAATTATATATTACTTATTATTATTATTATATATTATTATTATTATTATTATTATTATTATTATTATATATTATTACTTATTATTTATTATTATTATTATATATTATTATTATTATTATTATTATTATTAATTATTATTATTATTATCATTATAAGAAATTCATTAGAATTTCTCGAGCTTAAAATAGCATTTATATACTTTAGCGGCTTAAACTTAATAAATACACTTTTCCGATAAAAAGTGTTAACCCATTTAATTTTTTTTTTTTTAAGAAATATAATTAGACTAATTTTTACTTGAAGCAAATGGAAGATTACAAAAACTCTAAATTAGCCTAATTAATATTGGAGCAAATACTTTAATATTTTTCGGGTAATAATCATTTCTTAAAATGATTTATGTATCTGTGAAACTTTAACAAAATTTAATGCAAATGTCTGCCAAATGGAAAAGACTGAAAACTAAAATTTTACAAAAGGATTACGAAAGTTTGGCTTTTGTTCACAACTACAAACATGGGGAATACTCTCATCGAAATGAAAAGAAAATTAATTTTAATTTTAACAATCCAAAATTTTGTAACACTTCTGAAATCACGTTTTAATTTTTAGAATTAAATATTTCGCCAAAACTATTTTCTGTTAGTGATATTACCAAATTATTTAAGAATAATAATTTTACTACTCAATTCACTGCAGTAACCAAGTCGCTAACGCAATCTTCTTTGCCAATCAGACAGGATCTTTTTGGTCAATCAAAGTACGACAACTTGTGTGGGTAATCGGGAACCGATTTTGATATATTTTTTTTCTTATGCAATACATTATTGGAATCGTGCAATGCCAAACGTATAAAATTTGACAGAACTAAAGTGCAATAAAATAAATGTAATTTTAAAATAATTTCGTTGTGTAAGTGTTATATATATGCATATATATTATATATATATATATATATATATATATATTATATTATTATATAATATATATATTATATATATATATATATATATATATATATAATATATTATATAATATTATTATATAATATGGGGCATGCGTTTTACCATTCTGCGCAGTTCTTTTTCAAGAGTCCAAGAAAATTTAGCGATATTAATTAATTCGAACACACGATTACAGATTATGGTTTTCATTTATTAAAGAATCCGTTTTTTTATCTCCAGTCTTAGAGTAGCTTTTTTGCGTGATAGGTGACAAAGAATTTGAAGCTCATTTCAAGAAGGGAAAAGTTTAAACATTCAATGCTGTTCTTTTACATTTTAATTTAATATTGAAAGTATTTAAATGCAACAAGTTTTAATACAATTGTCACTATTATTAAATTTAATAAAAATTTATTTTCAAAGGTAATCTTGACACACATGCAGTGCTAAACATAAACTATTCATTAACGAAAAATCGACACATTTAAATTTTATGTAAAAATACTAAATGTGAATTAATTCGCTGAGTATATAACATAGTAATAATATATATATTATATATATATATTATATATATTAATATATATATATATATAATATATATATTATATATATATATATATATATATCATGATAGGACATGGGCAGCCTCTAGAAGAGACACAATTCATATCTCAAAAACTACCAATGCTACAAGGAAAGGAATACATTGTTTGAATCTGGTAAAATTTTAGTGCGGAAAATGTTAAAAAAAAAAAAAAAAAAAAAATATCTCAAACTATAATAGCTATAGGGAAAAAAGGAATACAATTTTTTGGAATTCCTTGTAAAATTTTAGTTAGGAAAATGTAAAAAAAAAAATTAAACATAAAAACTGGCTATTTTTTAGGGGGAGCTCGAGTCCGGCGGGACATCAGTATATCTATATATAGTTATTGTAAAGGTATTACACGGCAATGTAGGGGCTCGAGCCGACGGGGGAACACAGGGGGGGGGAAGTTTTCCATACCCGTAGGGGAGGGACGGAGGAACCCCGCGACACCAAATAGCCAAAAGAGCGGGGGTTCCGAGACCCTCCCGGAGAGGGGAATTAGTCCTACCCCGTAGTTACCCGGAAGCCCGAGAGACCCCGACTTCCTGCCATCGGTTGCGGTATTACAACCTGGGGTATTCTTAGTTCAAAAAAACAAAAAAATTTAATAGAAAGTCATATTTATTTAAACGAGTAACAAATAAAAGAAAAAGTCTCTAAATAGTATTTCTACTCGTATATTTATTACTATTAATTATTTTAAAAAAAATTTTTTTTATTATGGTTTACATTTTTCCGCTCTTAATTAGACTAGCATTTCCAGGCAATGTTATTCCTTTTCCAGATAGCTGTTGTAGTTTTTAGGATATGGATTGTGGTCTTCTAGAGGCTGACGATATCGATAATTTATCGAATATCGATATCGAGAAGCGCGCCACAAATGTAAACCTATTACCAATATAGTATAATATATATATTATATATTATATATATTCAGTATAATTTTAAAGCATCATGCATGTAACTAAAAGAAATTATAACAGTTACAGAAAATAAATAACATTTTATTAATCAGGCATCCATTTTTTATCGATTAGAAAATTTAAATTAAAAAGATATTGTTGAATTTTTTTTCTTTTTAACCTAAAGCAATACGCACGGGTAAACAAGAACGATGGCAAAGTCGGGGTTTCTCGGCCTACCGGGAGACGACGGGGGACTTCGTCCCCGCCTCTGTTCCTCCGTTGGCTTCGGAACCACTAAAAGGGATATAAAAGAAAAATAACCATTTTCTCCAAAGCGTTAAAAATTAAAAATATATTGAGCAACTTTTGCTCTCGTGAAGTAATGCAGGATTCAAGGTCCCATCACACCGTAAGCTTGCTAGATCTAGATTTATTACTAGTATTTAAGGTTATTAATAAATATAGATAAATATATTTTTTTATAAGTTTCATCCGATACAATTGCTTTGGTTGCTAAAATCAACATGCATTTTCTTCCATGATAAGGCTGTTAATAAATTTTTTAGTTCGCATGCTGATGCTTTCGGGAGGCTGGCCATATAATATATATATTATAATATTATATATATTAATTTATATATATTATATATATTTTATATATATTATATAATATATATATTATATATATATTATATATTATAATTTATATATATATATATATAATCTATTATATATATATATTTATAGGGTTGTGAATACAATTTTCCTACCAAGTAATTAAATGACAAGGAATTTTTAACGATAAAGGGAAAAGTGCTCTTATATTTATTTATTTATTTTGTGAAGCGCTGTATGGTTGTTAGTTTTTTATTTTTCATTTCGTTTTTCCTTAAACTATATATTTCTCACCTTTCTCACAATCTGCCTCGTAGTGCATGAATCTGTCAGTTGTTTTGCACGAAACCTCTCCAACGTCTTCTGTCCATCCACATTTCAGACGCCTCCAATCCTGGACGCTTCTTCCTCTCTTCACCATCGCCGCGTCACGTTGTCGCTCCATCTAACTTTAGGTCGTCCCACACTTCTTCCCTCCGGTATTCATTCCAGATATCTCCTGGGCACTCCGTTAGGCTCCTCCGATCCTTTAAATGCACGTACCCACACAGTGTCCTCTTCTCCACAAACTCCACACGCTTCTTCACGCCTAATCCGCCCCTAAGCTCCCTTCGATTTTCCTCCTGTCTCTTCTTGCACTCTCCTGATCAGTACGGCACACACGCTCATCTCGCACGGCCTCAACTTGCTCTTTGAATAAATTTCATAATGGAATGAGCAAGGTGTTGAGTTGTTACAAGAAAGTTTCAATGGAAAGTTCGGGATATAATTGCAATGCACGTCAGTCGACATTATACGAAACCAAAACTTATGGATGAGAGGAAATAAGGCTATAGAAGGAAGAAGTATTTAACAAAAACTATATATCACTATACTATTATATATAATAATAATATATATATATATTATATAATATAATATATATATTATATATATATATATCATATATATATAATAATATATATATTATAATCAGTTTATTTTTATAATTGATTATTTTTGATTATTTAAGTTCTTTATTTTTATTTGAAACTAAGTAAAGCAGTTTCAAGCAAATAACCTCTGCTGATTTCAGCAGTTTTGTTTTGTTAGATTCATTTTTGTCGCGATCTCTGTTTTGATTTAGTTTTGTGCTTTATCCTGTAACTTGATATAATAATATATCGCGCAAGTCCTTGAGGCCTCAAGATAATGACAGTGTCTCAGATCCTGTCCCGTGAACCTTCGTGAAAGCGGCTTTGGTTTGAGGCAGGTTAGCATTTCTTGATAACAAGTAATTTGAAGTTCACCGAAAATAAGATTTTCTCTGTTTAGTGGTCTGCAAACCTAGCATATGTGGTAGCTCTGACGGCCATATTTTAGTGCAGTACAATAATCGCCCAGCCCGTGGCGCGGCTAGTTTACTATGAAAGCAGGCAACTGGCCCCTATGTTAACGCTGATCAGGCCATTTGCACTAGACTTTCAATGTATTGCAAGTGTCGAATTCGCTAGTGATGTCCTCCCGGCGCGTTCTTAGGATTTTAAGCAGTTTTAGATAGTATCGTATTTATTCGTATTCATTTACATGAGTGTTAATATGCACTAAATATTTGTTTCATAGTTTAATCATTTGTTATTGGATATGGTTTTTTATATTGTCTTATTAAATAAATATTTCTATTACAATAGCATTTTCGGAGTAATCGTTTATTTTCAGGCTTTTATTGTAATCGACTTATCGATTCATATTGTGTACAGAGTTATGGACTGTGTGTTTGTACTTGGTTTGTGGACTGGCTGATCAAATGACTGGTGGAACGTCGGATGAGGGCGTGGCGCTCAGGCTGGGGTTTTCAGATTTGACCTTCCGCAACGTGCCGTGTGCCTTTGTGCTAACCTCTGACATCCTGTGGCAATTATCACCTCGTCTACTCTGCAACCTAACACTTTTATTACGTCTGGACCCAGCTGCTGACAGCTGAGACTGCCAAAAAACAATCAGGGGGACTGACGGCCTAGCAGGTGGCAAGGGAGTAGAGGCACGCAGGACCAGTCCGCAGAACTTCCTTACGACCCCTCCTCTGTCGAGGGGGCACACACACGTCAGCAATGTGAATATTTATTAATCCAATTTAACTTAATTCGTTCAAACTTGTTTAAGTATCTTTTTCATCATATGGAATTTTCAAAATTAATAATTTAA
>JABUQX010100012.1:0-5000 GCA_015478945.1 Trachelipus rathkii
AATAATAATAATAATAATAATAAATAATAATAATAACTAATAATTATATATATATATATATATATATATATATATATATATATATATATATATATATATATATATATATATATATATATACTATACTCTTACTATATATATATATATATATATATACCCATTTGCTTATGGTATGTATGACATTCCAGTACCTAATGTTTCGCCTTTCTGTTATGCGTTCATATCCACCCTCATCCTCAGACAATATATCATATACACATACTTATATCCACCCCTCTTCAGACAACATCTTACAGACATCCCTATCCCTTATGTCCCTATGTGTGGGGAAAAATTGCCCATATCGTATGTCCTGCGTGTCGTGAGGCGACTAAGTGACGGTGTTAGATGGGTTGGCTGCCCACTACCCCTTATCTTTTGCCAGGAATGCTAATGTAGGCCTCGGAGAAGGTCGTGATCGCATTAAAAGCGCCCTTCATTCCTTTGGCTGAAAATGTATGAATCGTATCTGTATATGAAATGTCAGAGGAATAAATGTTGAGGAGATGAGGAGAGGTGATGGATGTATTTAGAGAGGCAAATTTGATTTGCTAGCTGCGGCTGAAACAAAGATGAAAGAAAACGGTGAAAATGAGTGGGTGTGGTGTGAAATAATGTGTTGTGTTGCTGTGGGAAGGAATGAGGGGATAGAAGGATTTGCAATTCTGATGAGTGAGTTGTGGTGAAGCTATGGTAGATTTTGTGTGTGTGTGAGTACTAGAAGTCTAAAGGTTAAATTTAGTTTGAAAAAGTCAAAATTTGTGTGGGTAATGTTGAAAAAGTACGATTTTCTGGGATAATCTGAATGATGTGTGTTTTGGATGGGGGAATAGGAGATTCAGTTAATTTGCCACATATCTGATTCAAGTTTTTTTGATTGTCACCACCACTCACGGACAGAGCCCTATTCAAGGAGGGTGTAGTTCTCCAAAAATTCACCCTCTAGCGCAAATTAAGCATATGAGCACAGACGCAGGCTTTAAAGCGAGAAGATTAAATTCAGTAGGAAATACAGAAGATGGAAGAGAACACAAACAGAGGTGGTGGGAAGAAGGAAGCACCACAGCAAACTAACCTGGAGTTACCAATGTCAACACAATACTCATGCGCAGATACAGCACCTATTATGCTACGAAAGCGGTCGTAAAAAGGTGGTGGTACGCGAGTGATAAGTTCCCTCGAGCACTTGCCGCTGCGGTACCTATAGGATAGAGATAAAGCATCAACATCGCGCTGCAAAGATAGAGGGTCAAGTGAACTGAAAGTACCAGAACGGTTTATAAGCCTTTGCCGTTATTTCGATCCTGTCCAAAAGCGGGTGAAGCCAGAGCCCCCACCCCCTCACAGATAGGCAATTACTCCATACATGGCGGATGAGACCTTTGTATGGCGGAGCAACTGAGAAAAGGAGGAAAGTCTCACAGTCCTAAACAAGGCTTTAGTTCTTTAGGTCGCCTAGCAGCCGTTGTGATGTGAGGTTTCTAAGACATATTTTTGTTCATGTTAAGGCCAAGGATGTTTTATATTATCAACAGGAAGCGACAGGAGCAAATCGAAAGAGACAGGAGATTCTTTTGAAGTATTTTGGAGGGAGATTTGTAAAAGCTGGGTTTTTAAAGAATTGAATTTCAAAGTTATTCCTATCCGTGCGAGAATAAATCGGAAAGATTAAGACGAGAGCAATTCCAGAAGTAAAAGTGGGAGTAGAATTGATATGAGGTAAAGAATGAGGGTCGAGTCATCGGAATACGGGTGGATAGAGTTAGGTGCAGGTAAGAAGATCATTAATGAAAAGTAGGAATAAAGTAGGAGATAAGACAGAACCCTGAGGAACACCACTATTGACAGAAAAGAAGAAGAAGTCGCCATATCAACAACAGCCGATATTGGGCGATTTGAAGAAAGCTAGATATAAGTAAGCAAGAGAAGGAAACCCAAAGGAGGGAGCTTGGAGAGCAGTGACGCGTTCCATACTCGGTCAATGATTTGAATATGTCAAGCGCCACCACCCCAAGTCTCCCCAGTTCCTAAGAGATGAAAACCATAAATCGGTTAGATAGGAATGTATATCATAGTAGACTTCGTGCAACGAGAGCCATACTGGCATCGGAATGAGTTTTCAGATGATCTAAGAAGTGAGTTAAAGAAGGGTTTCAAAGATCTTAGATAGAATACAGATTGAGCTACAGGTCGATAGTTAGAAGGATCAGAGCGGCTTCATTTTTCGAATAGGTTGGACATGTGAGAGAGGTTCCAACACTGAGGGAGGAAAGTGCAAGTATTGAGACATAGAGATTATAGTTGAGCGAGGCCGAAGAGATTATCCTTTTCAGTTGGAGATTAGCAACACAATGATCGAATTCGAATAAGAGGAGGAAAGGCAGATTTACAGAAGTTGCTAGAGATGAAAGATTTGTCAGTAGGAGAACCAAGGAGATTAGCGCACTTTCCTTTGATGAAAGCCAGCTTTGCTCGTCGAAGAGTATCCATGCAACGATTTCTAGCTGAAAGAAAATTGAGAGTGATAGGAGGCGAGGAATTTTCCCACCCCCGATAGGCACTGTCTCTAGCCTGAATGGCCAGAGAATAGGCACGATCGAACCATGGATTATGAGGAAAGAAGATTTAGTTTTAGAAGGAATGAATGAGGAAAGAAAAATTTAGCTGAAGAAGAAATAACCTGCTGATCCCATCAACGATTAGCTCCTCCTTATCTTTTAGAAATCTTTGCCATCCATCATTCTTCCTTGTGGGTATGGTTATATCATCATAAGCTTGGAAGTACCCAGCTGAAATCCTGATCTAAATATTTTATACATGTATGAGGAACAGCCACTTGACCTAAGAAATCGTTACGGACCACAAACATGTCTCCTCATTTCCAGTAATAAATACTTTCCATTTTCATTGATTAACTATTATTATTATTATTATTATTATTATTATTATTATTATTATTATTATTATTATTATTATTATTATTATTATTATTATTATTATTATTATTATTATTATTATTAATATTATTATTATTATTATTAATATTATTATTATTATTATTATTATTATTATTATTATTATTGTTATTGTGTTATTATTATTATTATTATTATTATTATTATTATTATTATTATTATTATTATAGTATAAGTGTGTGTATTATTATTATTATTATTATTATTATTATTATTTTTATTATTATTGAGACTTAAGGAATCAAAAATTTTGATCGCTAAAATAATTTCGGGAGGTTGAACCCCCTGACCCTCCTGTCTACAGCCATATATATATATATATATATATATATATATATATATATATATATATATATATATATATATATATATATATATATATATATATATATATATATATATATATATATATATATATATATATATATATAGACAAAAGAGAGTGAGAGAGAGAAAAAATAGTTTTTTTCAATTAATCGTCATCGTCATCGTCATCGGCAAAATTTGCTCTAATCGTCATCGTCATCAGCAAAAATTTCAAGATGTCATGTCCATCACTAATATATATATCTATTTACAAATAGTAAAAAACATCTTTCTTTCCTCTCCATATATATATATATATATATATATATATATATATATATATATACTAATAACAATAATAATATATATATATATATATATCAGTCCTTCTTAAATGCAATCAAGTTGCACTCAACAACCTCCTGTGGCAAACCATTCCAAAATTTAATAACCCTATTACTGAATGCAGGCTTTCTTATATCAAGATTGCATGCTTTCTTCTTAATTTTCTTATTATACTCCCTGGTCACCTTGTTCTACTAAGAAAAATTTATTGGTCCCTGTATTATCAATAGATGTAAATATTTTATAGACTTGTATCATGTCCCCTCTGAGAAATCGCCTTTCTACAGAAAACATTCCTACTCCTTCAGCCTCTCCTCATAGCTCTTACCCTCAAACCCAGAAATCATTCATATTGCTCTATGTTGGACTCTCTCTAGCATACAGTACTTACTTCGGGTTGTTGTAATGGTCATCGGACAGCTTCAGTCCCTTGACCATGGCTTGCATTCCTTCTTCGTTTGCTTCTTCTTCATTTTCTATTGCTCACTGAGTTAAGTATCTTTTAAGTTAATTGACTTTTAAGTTTTTGATTGTCTTTTACCTTTTTTTTTTATTTTTGCATGAAAAAGAAAGAAAGTAGAATTAGTTTGATATTAGATATAAAATTTTGATTAACACAAACTATTTAATTTTGTTTATTAAATCCTATTTAAATTCCAAGTTCTACACAGGAATTTCTGTATGTTGTACCAGGCTTTTTGCCTACTCTGAGGAGGAACATTTTCTAATGCTAGAATTGTTTTAACACTGAAACCCGAGACTCCCAGGTCTCCCAGTTCCTTTTGAAGCACACTTCTTGCATATAGGTACTGCGGACATTGCATAAGAAAATGCTCCACTGTTTCATTGGGGTGTGCACAGTGTGGACATGAGGGTGACAATTTCATTTTTATCTTATGTAGATGACCATTTAATTTTGTATGTCCTATGCGCATCCTTGTTATTGCAGTACTTAGTTTCCTGTTCTCTGTAGGTAAATAGAATTTTTCATTGCTTGTGTGAAATTGACCTAGTGGGTGAAAACTCAGAAAATCCTCATGTTCTCTTTGGTATTCATCTTTTAATTTATTATAAGCAAAAGTCATTAATTCTTTAGTTTCCAATGGGAAAATGCTAATTTCTCTATTTTCATGTGCAACTTGGGCAGCTGCATCAACTATCTCATTATCTGTTATACATATGTGCGATGGTATCCAGAAAAGATGAACAACCCATTCCTTTTGGGTAATCATTTTAAAACATTCTTGGATTAACTTATGGATTTTATTATAATCCAAATTTTTCTTTGCTTTAATAGTGTGGATAGAGCTCAGAGAGTCAGTACAGATGACTACT
>JABUQX010100012.1:10000-15775 GCA_015478945.1 Trachelipus rathkii
ACTCAGACCTTGTTCCAGCTGCTAGCCATCTAACATAACTTCAACTGAGGACTGTCTCTCACTCAACAACCATAACCTAACTCTATTCACGTTTACTTTCAAACCCTCTTTTACACACCCTGCAAAATCCTTTTATCAATCCTATCAAACTTCAAGATTCGCCACATCAACACCAATCATCTGCATATAATAGGTAGGGCCCCCTCCACTCATCTCCAATCATTCTAACACCATCTTCCTGTCCACGCCCACTTCATTCTTGTTCATACCATCCATATACATTAATTGATAACCAATGGAGACATAACACCCCTGCTCCTTTGCCGCTATTAAGTACTAAACCAATTCACTTTTGATACTTTATTCCTACACAGTCACCTCACTATCATCATACATACTTGATTCCATTCAGAAGCTTAAATCACCAACCCATATTCACTAACACCTCCATAGACTTCCGCTATTACCCTATATACCCCTGTTGCAAATCCATAAAAACTGCTAAACATATTTATTATTCCTTCTCTAATGTTTTTCTAATCATTTTTTCTTCATGTAAAGTTTTGATCCCACATCCTCTACTACTCCTAAACGCACCTCTTTCTTCACCAATCCAGATCTTCAGATCACTCGGCGCACTCTTTTCGACCAAAATACCCAGCATATATCTTCCTACACCACTCAATAAAACTAAATAACCCTATAATTTCTAAGCAGGTTCCCTTTTCTCTACCCTTATATAAAGGTATATTACTGCTCTCCTCCAATCCCCCGAAACATACCCTCCATAAACGCCTTTATTTAAAACTTCAAAGTTTCATCAATCACCAATTCTGCCTACGTTCTTGATCTAATTTCACGCCAGTAATTTCATGCTATACCTGCAGATTTACCATTTCACTCTACCTATTAACTCATTTCCTCCTTTTGCTAATAACCTCATCCCCAAAAATACCTTGTTTCTTCTTGCACATCAAACCCACACACAGTCATTATCATCCTCATCATTACTGCCATATTATCCATATTTTCAATGTTTCTTTCACACTCCACTCACATCCATTTTCATCAGTTACAAGAACACCATCCCTATTCATTATTGCAAGCAGATTCCCTTACTCTCATTCTAACCTTTCGCACTTCCTTCCGAAAGAGTTTCCATTTCCTTGTAATATCCCATTCATCCTCCTTCCAAACTGTTCATTTACCTCTTCTTTTCTCTTAGCGTATGCATCTTTTAGCATTCTTTTTTCCTCTTATATAATCCAAGCATCTTCTTTTGAACTTCATCATTGCTTTTAGTACATTCCACGCTTCTTTTTTTTAACTTTCACCGCTTGCATCACCTCTTCATTCACCACTCCACTGTTATTCATTCTTACTTTACTCTTTGGCAAGCTGCTAACATTGCCTTCCGATTTATCAGTTTCACTTGTTTCACTTCAAGCGATTTACTTTGCGAGCGTTCTTACATACTTAACCTTATTACCTTGTTCACTAATCTTCTCACTCTTAATTTTACCGACTTCTTCCTTATCACCTCCTCTCCCATCCAGTCCCACTAAACTTAAATTTTGCATAGAAAACATAATGATCTGACTAATCCCATTCTAAACTCCCTCACTGATAACATAGATACATACTTCAACATCTCTTCTTCACGCCCCAAAATCAAATTATATTTTCCTTGATACATCTCTACCTACATCCAACTCTAGTGATACTTATGGATATCTTGTGTTTAAAGAAAGTATTACTTACACCAGTGGTACTCAAACTTTTTCACCTCCTTACATTGCTCTTTTTCTCCTGAACCCCCAAAACCACCTGTTATACCACCTTTTTTTCGTTGCATATCATATATATATATATATTCTATACTATATATTATATATATACTCTATACTATATATATATAATAATAATTATATTTATATACTATATATTATATATATATATATGGATATATATAATACCTGTATATATAAAATCTTTACGTATTAATAGTCACTTTTACCACTCAGCCACAGAAATGTAATAGTACAGCAACAATAAAAATATATCATAATTAGGGGTAATTTTAATAAAAAACAAAAAAACATTTGTTTTTAAAAAAAACGTTTTTTTTTTGCAAAAAAAAACCAAATAAAATAAAAACCGTTTTTTCACAACCCTATATATATACTAATATATATATATATATATAATATATATATTATATTTATATGATATATAATATATATATATATATATTTATTTATTTATTACAGATGGTGATTTTGAATAGATAATGCTCAAAGAAATTTCAATTTCTATTCAAGGCTTTTTGTTAGGGTTAGGTGTAGTTAGTTACTTTTTCTTTGAATGTACGCACCTTTATCTTCCAGCTGCTGATTGGGAAAGAGAAAATGCTGCTATTTATTGCATTCTTTTTTATATATGTATAAATATATTTATATTTGTATTATTCAGAGGAGATGAAATTGGCAGGTCAGTAAAAATTGCTTTTGTTTCATTCACTTTTAAAGAGGTTTCTAGTTTAGACTGTTCACGTAAAAATTTCTTTTTTTTTTAGATAGATGTATTATTTAGTCTAAATTTATTTATAATTTATTAAGTTACTATAAATTTGAAAATTTATGTAAATAGTCGAAGTTGAAATTTTGCTCCAGTTTTGTTTTTTAAATTTTTATCCCATATATATAAAATTTTCAAAGAAGATATAATTCTGTAGTAGTTTGAAAAATTTGCATTAACACATCAAGCATTTTTTTGAATCTTTTAACAATGTGTCTTTTACACCAAACTGGTGAGATTGTGAGTGATATCTTGAAAAAAAATGTAATGCATTTGAAATGGTAGCAAAAGATTTTTATGGCAGTTTTTGTAGAAATTTAAAAAAAAAAAAAGTTGCAGAATTTTTTTTTTTTTTTTTCTGTCAGAGGAATATGAAATTTCCAAAATAGATAGTTAATTTAATGAATTATTATAAAACTTTTTTTTTATGGAACTTTGACGAACTCAACTTATTCACTTCATTTAAATCAATTTAAATAACTAGCCAGAAAATCTCCCTCCCCCCAAAAAAATATACCTGGTTGTCACACCTAAATCTGTTTACAGCTATTCTCATTCCTCTACCCACCAGGATTTATTGCTCTCCTACGTTGGGGCCCACGTCTCAGCCTTTCCTCCATCAAGTAATCAACCTCCAACATTACCCCTAGTCACATAAAGACAATTGTCTCAAAAGGGCCATGTTCATAATATTCATAACAACATAGAATGGCCACTTCCTTCAGTGAATTGTCGTGATAATTACTTAAATTTTGAAGAACTTGTTCCAACTAATAAACATATGTACACCAAAGTGCATATGTTTGCAGGAACTTCAACTATCCTATCACTTCTTCTTCCAACCGTTGTAATAAAAATCGCTGCTAACCTCTATAGAAGGAGGTGACAATGATAGGGGATGTGCAAGAATATTCATTCATAAATTTGTCCCAAATTCCCAGTCCCTCTTCAAACTAGACTTATGCAGAGGCAGCACTAATTAATCTGTCCACTGACCTCACTGTCTACTCGATCTACTTGGCTCCGAGTAGTGGGTTTACTAGTCCCAAGTTAGCTGACCTTTATAAGCAGCCCCCCACTCCGGTGTTATATTGGGAGACTTCAACCTTCGCCACCCCTTATGTGGTAACTCTGTCACCTCATCTAAGTCTAAGATCCTTGTTGATCTAACACCCTTTTCCCTGGGATGCCTTAACAGAAGACTCCCTATGTATGAACGTTTACATCCACACTCTTCCTGTATAGCTATTTCCTATTGCTCCCACTCTCTTATGGATTGCTTTACCTGGTTCTGCTTTGATTACTTATACGGCAGTAGTGACCATTACCCAATAGTCTTAAATGAACTCATACCGAGCCCAATGTTAAAACCCAATTCCAGCTGGTATTATGACAGAGCAGAGTGGGCTCCTTTTTATCAAGCCACAGCTATCCCACTTTCTCCGTTCAAGAAGCGGTTTCCGACCATTGATGATACCTTTAACTTCTTCCAACAAGTTATCACATCAGCAGTAGCTTGCATCCTGCGATCTTCTGCAGGTAGGCGTTCGGCAACCCCTTGGTGGTCCCAAGAATGTGCACAAGCTAACTGGAAGAAGAAAACACTTTACAGGCAATGCAAAAGACCACCACCAACCCCATAATAATTATTTTTAAAGCAGCTGCGGTGAGACCTCATCGAATTAATAACACACAACAATACTTTCAAACTTATACTTCGACTTTCAACTCCACAGCTCTCCTTTCTTGTGTGGAAAGTTGCACAGAAAATATCTTGCCTCTCCAACAGCTTTTCACCCACAGTCCTCCTTTATAGACCTGATACAACTGATACAACTGTTGCAAATGCATTAGGTTATAGATTTGCTAGCCACTCGAGCTCTTCCCGCAATCCTGAAGCCTTTCAAAAACTGAGAATTAACACTGCACCGCCAGACTTTTCACAGCGAAAGGGGAATATCTTACCTATAACCGTCCTTTATACTTGCAGAGTATCAAACTGCACTGGCGAATAGGAAAGATGGTGCCCTTGACCCAGACAGAATTTCATACATTATGCTCCATCATATTCACCCTTCTGCATCAGCTTTCTTGCTGGATCTGTTTAACAGAATTTGGATTGAATCCTCTTTTCCATCTGTTTGGATCACATCTTTTGTAATTCCCTATTCCCAAGCCTGGGAAGGATCCAAAGTTGACGGACAACGAAAGACAATTTCTATGACCTGTCAATACTTGCAAATTCAATGGCAAAAAGAAAAAATGGTTTTAGGCCGCGCGCTTCTGTTCTGGAGAGTCGCCAGGATTTTTCAGTTTGGTTTCCGCAAAGAAAATCGTTCGACCCTGGATCCCTTCTTAAAACTGGACCACGACATCTGGGAAGCCTTCTCAACTAGTGGGATTATTCTTGGTGTTTTTTTGATCTTGAAAAAGCTTATGACACAACGTGAGATGGGTTCTCTTAAACTCTTACTTGCCTCAGTTTCAAGGACAGCCGCCTCTCTTATTAAATGAACTTAATCTGTCAAAGCAGATCCATCCAGGTTCGGTGCTACTTGCTGTTCTGTCATGTCACTCTTACTATAGATGATAATCGTGTTCCGCAGGGCAGTGTTCTAATTGTATTATTATTTGCTCTCGGATTCGGTGACATCGTTACTTCTATCCCAGCGACAGTCAATATTTCTCTGTATGTTGATGACCTGGCACTGCCGATGTTAAGGCTATACCACGACCATGTATAAATAAATAAATATACATTTCAGGTGTCAAGCTGTCAGTTCTGGAACGGCAACTTGAGAATATTTTACAATGGGGTAACTCCAAAGGCTTCGCATTAGTCAGCCACCAAAACCTTGGGCTGTCATTTAGGAAAAAAGGGAGTCGAAGACCCTGCCACCTTCCTCCCACGAACCTAACCTTATAAGGCTTTCACTCCATTTTCCTGTAACTTCACAAGTCAAATTTCTAGGCCTCATTCTAGATGACCACCTAACATATGCACTGCACATCAAACTCCTGAAAACGACTTGTCATCCCAATTTTGACCCATTACATCACCTTGCCTCAAAATCTTGGGAGTGCTGATTGCAGTCCCTTTTAATGTCTCCACATCTCACTAATCTGATCGAAGTTCGAATATGGTTGCACAGTATATGTTCAGGCCTCCCCACGCTATTACGCCTGTTTAATCCGCAT
>JABUQX010100013.1:0-28338 GCA_015478945.1 Trachelipus rathkii
CAAAAGGAAAGAAGGAAAGAGATGTTGCTGCCGCCTAATCGCCCTCTGTAAATAATGCGTTTTGTAGCCAAACCTTAAGTTTTGTCTATAGTAAGCCTTGAAGATTGTTTTATACTTTGCTAATGTCTAACAGTTTTATTCACGCATAATGTCATGCCATGTAAATGCTGGTGGTACTATATGTTTTTAGTTAAGGGAAATATATGTTAGCGTTTATTCGTAGATCTGTATGATCGGATATGTTATTTTATGATGTTTGACAGAGAATTTTTGCTGATGTCCACGCTTACTTCAAGTTCAAAATGAATGTTATATTTGATATGCAAGAAAATTTGATGAATGTAGTATCAATTCATTAGTTTAAAATGCTCCATCTTTCATTGTTTCTCAACACTTTGATACGCAATTTTGTTAGATTAATGCTGCTTTATCTGCTGATGATATGATGAAAAAGCCTGTATAGGTTGAGTTTTGTTGTATGATGAGGGAAGTTGAGAACTTACTTCAATAGGTTCAAGATTAATGAATTTATTTGCAGATCCTGCATGTTAGTATCTATTGTAGGTTTTTACTCCATATCAGTGTTCAACAATTTGGCCTCAGTGTATTTTCTGTAAATTTTTTGTTAGTATAATACTAGGACATTGTGACTTAATAGCTGGTTTTGTTAGAGAAATAAGTTTCGTAAGATATTACTCTGTTAACTGATGATGAGTGTGTTCCGAACAACGTGAGGCAGAGATAAAATTATAGTTTCTTTAATGTTAGGTTTTTTTTTTTTTTGCTTGAGCAATTTTGCAAGTTGTCTACGTTTATTCGTAGTTCAAAATGATGTTATATTGATATGCAGGGACACTTTGATGAATGTAGTGTAAGTTCAAAAGTTCCAGATGCTGGTATCTTTGATAGTTTTCACTTTGTTAAGGGATTTTTTGTTAGATAATACTGTGTTTAGCTGTTCGTTGATATGTTGGAAAAGTGGGGATACATTGACTTTTGTATGTCCTGTTAGCTACTTTTACCTTTTTGATACAGTAGGGAATTTGTGAATGTTAGCAGATTAATCATACGTGAGGTATGTTAGAATTGTCGTTGTACATTGTATTCTCAGTTCAGGTTATGAAATGTTTTACTTTATTGATGTGAAAAACTTGTTACCATAGCATATATATCGATGGTCTGTAAATGATAATTGTAGGGTTATGATAAAGTGTTTGTTAAGATATTACTATGTTAAGGTAAAATAACAATGATTATGTTTCAGATACGTTTGAAAAAGTGTGACAGGTTACATTTCTTATGCAATGGTTAGTTTTACATTTAATGCGTTGAAGTATGGAACTTTATTAATGTTGACTGTTTATTCGAGCTTAAGGTATGTTAGGTTTGTCGTTGTACATTATAATTCTTAGTTCAGGTTATGACTAATGTTAGCTTTATGATGTTGAAGACTTGTTGACGTTTGACATATATTTCGTTGGTGCAGTGTAAAGGAACTTATTTTATGTATGTTTATCCAAAAGGATACTCGAAATACGACTTGAATCAATAGATAAATAGATCAGGGGAGGGGGGGTGGGGAGGGGAGTAGATGGATGGGTGGTTTGATTTCTGATTTAATTGATTTACAGCCTTTAAAATCAGTAATCTATTACACTTTACTATGATATTTTAATTCAAAATAACATTGTTTTTATGTTATGTGCGGCTGAACACTTGCTATGTTTTTGTATATTTGGATAAACTTTGTTATGTTTGCCATTATTCGTTGGGGATTATGATATTTAGGTGTTCTGATGAATTTTGTTAAACTTTTCTATATTTAATGTAAAGAAATGTTCGTTAGTTTATAATTCGCTGTCAGTATGATAATAAGCAGGGTTATGCAAAAATTTTTGTTAAATATCTACATGCTAATGTAAAATTAACATTGGTTTGTTAGAGATTGCTTGAAAAAGTGTGAATAGGTTACGTTTTGTACGCTGTGCTGGTACTGCTTACTGTTGTTAAGTATGGGAACTTTGTTAATGTTAGTAGTTTCTTCGTACGTAAGGTGTGTTAGGTTTGTATTGGTAGCATTATATTCTAGTTCTGGTAATGATATGTAGCTTATTAATGTACAACAATGTTACGTTAAGCAAATATATTCTCCTGGTAGTATATAAAGACTTATTTTTGTGATATGTTTATCCGAATGATACTCGAAATGGTGACTTGAATCAAATAGATCAATAGATCATAGATCAAAGTCATGGACCTCGTGGGTCAAGGAAGGGCTGGGATAGGGACGGGTGGTTTGATTTACAGATTTACTGCTTTAAAATCGATAAACTATTCTATTCTTTTTTATGATTATTATTTGCAATAGAATTTATATTTATGGTATTATTATATACATATTTTTATTTTTTTTGGTTAATTAATTAACTTGTATGTTGTCTTAATTTTTTGTTGGGTGATTCTGATTTTTTAGTTATATGTGTTATGATTTATATATTTGTATTATTTATTTATATTGTTAAGTAAATAATCTTTGTTAAGTTTATGCTATTTTATTCGTTTGGTTTCTGTATGTATAATTCAGTTACTAAGGATATTTGTATTCTTTTTTGTCTATAATTATAATATTATCTTTTGTTATGTATGTTATTTATATCGTTATATTTATGTTTAGAAGTGTATTTTGTCTGATAAAAAGTATATTTGATATATATTAGTTTTATCGTTTGCAATGCAATGTTAGTTACTTTACAGGTGTTAGGTGGAATTTGTTAAAGGGGGGGGGTGTTAGCAGTTTTAATTCGTGTGCAAGTTGTGTGTTAGGCTATGTCGTTGTACATTAATTTTTCTCTAGTTCATCGTTAGCTATGTTAGCTTTATTGATATGGAAACTTATTACGTTAGAGTATATTCGTTTGATCAGTATGATAATTAGCCAATTTGTGATAAATTTTTGTTAATATTACCATGTTAATTAAAATTTAACATGTTATGTTAGAGATATCTTGACAAAGTGTGATATGTTTAGTCTTCCGTATGCTTGTTAGTTACTTACTGTTTTAAGTGTGGAAAACTTTGTTTAACGTAGACAGTTTTTACTTCATGTCTTAAGGTGTGTCAGGTTTATATCATTGTGCATTATATTTTATAGTTCAGAATTGATGCCATGTATAGCTTTATTAATGTAACTTGTTACGTTTAGCATATACTCGTTTATGCAGTATGATAAACAGAAGAAGGTTATCATAATTTTTGTTAAATTTTAAAAAAGAATCTAAATTTGAAGTGGTTTAGATTCAACATCAGCTTGACAAAGTGTGCATAGGTTACATTTTTTTGTATTGCTATGTTAGTTACTTTACTTTTTTAAATGTGGGACTTGTTAATTTTTTAACGATTATTCCGTGTTAAGATGTGTTTAGGTTGTTGCTACGTACATTATATTCTTAGACGCGGATGATGTTATGTTTAGCTTTATTAATGTGAAACTTTGTTACGTTAGCAATATATTCGTTGATCAGTGTATGAAAGCAACTTGTTTTTATGTTATGTTTACACAATATGATACTCGAAATGTGACTTGAATCAAGAGATCAATTAGATCGATATGATCATGGGAGGTGCGTGGGATGGTATGGAGGTAGGGTGATGGTTTGATTTACTGATTTACTGATTCAGGTATGTAAAACATGATCAATTTTACTAAAACATATGACTTGAATCAATAGATCAATAGATCACGAATGGACAGGGAGGGTGGTGGATGGTGGTTTGATATACCGATATACGACTTTACTGCTTTAGTGTATGTAAAACATGACAATTTGAGTAAAAAATATGATTTGAATAAATTGATCAATAGATCAATAGATCAATAGATCAATAGATCACGAAAAGAGGTGGGGAGGGCAGTTTGATTTACTGATTTACTGCTTTAAGGTATGTAAGTGACAATTTTAGTAAAAAATATGACTTGAATCAATAGATCAATAGATCAATAGATCAATAGATCGATAGATCAATAGATCACGGAAGAGGTGAGGAGGGCTGTTAGATTTACTTATTTACTGATTTACTGCTTTAGTGTATGTAAAACATGATAATTTTAGTGAAAAATATGACTTGAATAAATAGATTAATAGATCAATAGATCAATAGATCATGAAAGAGGTGGGGAGGGCAGTTTGATTTACTGATTTACTGATTTACTGCTTTAGGGTATTTAAATCATGACAGTAGTAGGAGAGGGATATTGGACGTGTTCTACGTATATATATACCCAAATTTTACCTGACCTTGACCTTTTTTGGCCTTGAACCTTTTTTGGCCTTGACCTTTTTGATGCCCCTTCGAAGAAGGGGCTTGCCAGACGGATGCGAAGCAACCGTCGTACGTATTGCCCCCTATTTTTGGCCCCCCTTTAGGGCTTAGCCCCTTTTTTTGATGTTTTGGCCTTGATATTTTGGTTTTGGCCTTGATATTTCGGCCTTGATACGGAATCAAGGCCTGAAATTGACCATTCTTAAAAATTGACCATTCTTAAAGGCCAGTGGAGGGTGATTTGTAGGGATTATCTTGAGCTCATACAGATACCTGCCACCTTGCCTTTGGTAGGTAACTATGCTAACATGAGGTCATGTAGGTATCTGACCTGTATGGATCTGTCCTAACTTATTCCCACCCCGGTCCGCACACACACCCACACACACACCACACACACACACAGCTACGTGTATATATTATATATATATTATATATATATATATATATATATATATATATATATATATATATATATATTATATATATTATATATATATATAATATATATATATATATATATTATATATATATATATATATACTATATATATATATATTATATAATATATATTATATATATTATATATATTATATAATATATATATATATATAGTATATATATATATATATAGTCTATATATATATATATATATTTTCGCACGCCGTTGACACACACACAGACACGCACACACACACACCACACACACCACCACACTTACACTTATACAACACACACATTCACTATGAAACTTACACTCACCCATAGATACTACACTTACATTACACTTATACACACGTACAACACCTGCCTAACGCTTGGTCTTCCAGGGGGCAAATTTTGGAACAACGCCTAATTTTTGGTGAATCCGCTAATTTTTTTCGGCCAGCCTAATTTTTCGGCCAACCCTTTGGTCTTCCAGGGGCATATTTTGAGAACCCAAATTTTCGGTCACCCTTTGGTATTCGCAGGGGACAATTTTGGCCTTTGTAAGCTTTTTTGACCTTGTGCTTTTGATGACGTCAATCTTTTGCGGTTTCATCTTTGCTGGCCCAACTTTGATGGCTCACTTTTGATTGCTCACTTTTATGGTTCAACTTTGATGGCACCTATCTTGATGGTACATCTTTGATGGTGCCTATCTGATCGTTCATCCTTTGAAGGCTCAGCATTATGATCGGTTCAATCTTTGATGCTCAACTTTGATGATGCATCTTTGATGAGCACTACTATTGATGACTCAGATTTATTGATGGTCCAACTTTGATGGTTCCCAATCACCTTAAGGAGTATCTAGTGATGTTCTATTATAGTGTTTCTATGAGTTTAGACTGAGTGCCAGGTGAGTGCCAGGTGATTGCCAAGTGAGTGCCAATGAGTGCCAACTGAGTGCCAAGTGAGTGCCAATGAGTGCCAAGTGAGTGCCACATAAGTGCCCAAGTGAGTTGCCACATAGTGCCAACTGAGTGTCACTTTTTTCAAGCCTTTTCTAAGCCTCCCCTGAGCCTAGAATAGCCTAATATGGGTGTCTACCCTAGGTTATAAGGTATGAGGAATCGAATTGTGTATATTACAATTGCTAGGATGCTTTCTTACTATGAGTTAGTCTTTTTCTAACACTTATAGCACGACAGAATATATATCTAAAGAGTTACACATTTGAGACAGTGTCGCAAACCGTTTTCCGAGTCCAGGCGTCCGCAGATGAGCCCCCGTCGCGACAACGCGCGCCGCGTGGGCGCCCCGCAGTGCGCAATTTAACGCGCGTATCCGCCACGCGCGTGCGCCCCGCAGGCGCAATATTTCCGCATACCCGCCCGCCGCGTGCGCCCGTAGGCGCAATTTTCCTGCGCAAACAAAAAATATAATATCAATGTAAACTATTCAAAGAATTTCCTTTTGCAAATATACTATGAGTCATTCATTTTACTACAATTGTAACGCAAATTAATTAAAAACATATACTTTACATATCCTTAAGCAGTAAATCCAGTAAATCAATAGAGGTGTTTTACCTAACAGCCAAAGGGATTAGTATGCTTTGTTTTACTGTTTTACTGCTTACTCATATGCTTTACTGCTTTAACTCATATACTTTATTTACATTTACATACCTTAAAGCAGTAAATCAGTAAATTCAGTAGGTGTTACCTAACACAAAGGGATTAGTATGCTTTGTTTTACTGTTTTACTGCTTTTAACTCATATGCTTTTACTGCTTTAACTCATATATTTTATTAACAATTTTAATACCTTAAAGCAGTAAATTCAGTAAATCAAACAACGTGTTAACTAACACCAAAGGGATTAGTATGCTTGTTGTTTTTACTGTTTTACTGCTTTAACTCTATGCTTTACTGCTTTAACTCATATATTTATTAACATTACATTCTTAAGGCAGTAAATCAGTAAAATCAAACCAGCTGCCTAACACCAAAGGGATTAGTTTGCTTTTGTTTACTGTTTTACTGCTTTACTCATATGCTTTTACTGCTTTAACTCATATATTTAATTAACATTACATACCTAAAGCAGAAATCAGTAAATCAATAGAGGTGTTAACTAACACAAAGGGATTAGTTTGCTTTTGTTTTACTGTTTTTACTGCTTTAGAAATCATATGCTTTACTGCTTTACAATCATATATTTATTAACATTACATACTTAAAGCAGTAAATCAGGAAAATCAATAGAGGTGTTACCTAGCACCAAAGGGATTAGTATGCTTTTGTTTTACTGCTTTACTGCTTTAACTCATATGCTTTACTGCTTTAACTCATTTATTTATTAACATTATGTTTTCTTTTATATTTTTATTGTTGTTTTTGAATATTTTATTTATTATATTATTTATTTTATTATTTTTATTATTATATTTATTTCTATTTTTTTGTTTTCATACTTTTATTTAAAAATTTAATCGAAGAAAAACACAACGCAGTGTCCTGTTATATTAAACAATTTTATTTTTAATAAAATTGTACGAAATTTTATTAAACCTTTATATATCGGGTTTTAGGGTAGTAAAGATCACTTTTTTCCTTTTAAAGCATTTATTAACATAATTAGAACCTATAAAATCATTTGACATACAAATTTTTAGCATCAAATATAATTACAAGTTTATTAAAACATACATTATTTTAAAAAAGCACATAATGAAATAAATACAATTAGACTCCACATAAATTAGAAATATAAGGGTTGAACAGGGTAAGACATAGTTTTTTACACAACTTACATTATTAAATTTTAAAATAAGGTGATATAATGATTATTCAATATAAAATTTTTAAGTTCAAAGAATCAATTATGTGAAAGCATCGTTTTTTTGCTCTATAAACGAAAATCAATTTCCTGTTGAGGTGATGTGACGAGGCCAATGTATTGAATATGAAGCAGGTTTCCTTCTCCAACTTTACAGAGTTTATTCGTAATAGCGAAAACATAAAAAAAGCGATGTTCAATTTTAAAACCAACCGATTTATTTTCTTCTTCAATTCATCTTAATAATTCAAAAGTACGTTGCGTCTCTGTCAATTTCAATGAGTTGAGATGCTCAAGATAGACAACTACAGTGATGGGTGATTGTAGACTTGATCCAAAAGAGAGATTTAGTCCTAAGGTGCCCTTTTCCAAAATGTTTAAATGATAGGCGTTACAAGCTGAAAGTCGGCTGTGAGCATAGGCATATTAATTACTATTCTTTGCGTATTCTCAAGATTTAAGCCTGTCCCACTTTCATTACATGATACAGTATTGGCTATTAAATCGTAAAAAGGACGAAGTACAGAGAGATAGGTCTCCGTTGTTTAACATTTCATAATCACGCCCGTGAGGAAGTCCATTCACATGTAAACTGATACCTGAATAAGTCCGAAGGTGTGAATTTATAGGGTGACTTTATAATTCCCAGAGTAGGCGTCATGTTCCACAATTTCCTATTATTACTTTCTGTGGTAAATTTCCGTTCACAATGTTAAGGATATTGATACTCGATAATCTTGAGTGAAATTAAATATCTTGGTTTCAACTCTCTTAATCGGGTAATCTTTGCTGTAGTATTCAAAAGCGACTTTTCAATTTCCAAATGCCGGCTGTGGTGATAATTTTCACTTTTCTAACATAGAGAAAAGCCTCCACAGTTTGAAAACAGGTTCTGGACATACAGCTGTAGGGCAGTAGGTTTACTTTTTATTTTAAGGGCAAATTTAGGATTTGACCGTGAATACAATGATTCCGCTAGTATCTACAGATGGGTAGAATGAGTCTTTCTGAAGGAGAAGATTCGCCATTTATCGACCGTACAATTCATAAGTATTATTATGAAACTTTAGGCTCGCTTTATTTTATGTGCAGCTTCATCTTTGAAACTATAAAAACCACATGATTGGAGATGAGATTGTTTAGCGTCGTCTGAATAATTTAACAAATGTTCTATATAGCTTCTAAAAGGATAATTAGCCGCTGACGCACCTAGTGAAGTTCGTTAGATAGACTTCAACTGGTGGAAACATGTATACAGGAAATTTGATTCTGTATATACTATATGGTCATCACCCGAAGGAAGATCTGTACCATCAGGTTATTAGTTTGCTTTTGTTTTACTGTTTGTACTGCTTTAAACTCATATGCTTTACTGCTTTAACTCATATATTTATTTACATTTACATATACCTTAAAAGCAGTAAATCAGTAACATTCAAGAGTGTTACTAGCACCAAAGGGATTTAGGTAAATGCTTTTGTTTGTACTTGCTTTACTGTTAACTCATATATTTTATTAACATTATGGTTTTCTTTTAATAGTTTTTTATTTTTATTTATTTTATTATTTTTTTATTTTTATTTTTGTTTTAAATCGTTTTTTTTTCACTATTATTTTTATTACTATTATTTATTTTTTTTATCTATTATATTTATTTCTATTTTTATTTTGTTTTAAAACTTTTTATTTAAAAATTGTAATGAAAGAAAAACACACTCAGTGTCTGTTATATAACATTTTATGTTTAATAAAATTGTACGAAATATTATTAAAAACATATAACTTTACTGCCTTACAGCTTTAATTAATCTCATTATTCTCTTCACTTGACGGGTGGGTGTAGGGAGTTATGGATGTGGAGAAAATTTAGCGTTCGAAGTCCCGGCTACATGTCTGTAGCTGGGCCGACAGGCTGCGGTAAAACTTTTCTATTATTAAATATTTAAAGGGAAATGGAGATTTTTGAGCAAGCCCCTGTAAAAATAATATGGTGTTTTAATGTTTACCAGGAAAAAATTTAGGAATATAAAGTGTGATTCAATTCATGAGCATATACGATATTAGACTCGTTGGATAATTACATGGCCACAAAATTATTGTATTAGATGATTTAATGCACAAATTGAATTTGGAAATAGCAGAAGCGTTCACAGTTTATTCTCACCATCTAAATATCTCTGTTTTTCATAACACAGAATATTTTTCATCAAAGCAGCATGTGCGAAGTGTTTCTTAAACACTCAGTATTTACTGTTGTTTGGTCCAGAGAAGAGACATGAGTCAAATTAAATGTATTGGCAACTCAAATGTTTCCCCTTCAAAGGGAAGAGTTCTTAAAAGTATATATAAAGAGGTTACTTCGATCCCTCACGGTTATTTGATGTGTGAACTCCACCCCAAAAACCGTACAGAGTGTTGCTCCGTACCAATATTCTACCCTATGAGATAGAAACTGTAATACATACCTGAATAATGGTGCCTCTGAGTTTGCCAAGTATTTAACCTCTTATACAAAATTTAAAAAGGCTGAACTATCTAAAAACGTAAACAAGTTAGCGAGGATGAGAATTCATCCAGTGTGTATGTGAAAGTCTGTTTAAATCTTATAAAAGGAAAATGTTCCTTTAAACAGACCTCAGAAGGTAAAGCTACGTCGTTATAAAAACATCATTAAAAAACTCTCCTTCAATATAAAAAATAAAATAAAAGAAGTTACTACAGAGAGGAGGAGGGGTAATCCTACCATTACTCTCTCCGTTATGCTCCACTGATAACTAAGTGTTGTCCCCATGATGAAGAAGGTTGCTGTAATTTATATAAAGAGTATGAGAAAATGAAGTATAATAATACAGCATCTTTACAGAATTCAGTTTCTCAGATTCAGCATTCACACTCTATATGAAACACAGTTTATTAACCACGCACTGTGCATATCCAAAGTCACAGTTTCATCCATTCACTCAAACCTCAATATATGCGATATTATCAGCACAATGCATTGGCCTTTAACAACCATCTTTCACTTCAACAACAACAGCTGCACCAACAGAATCTTATATTGTGAACGACTCATTATCTGTTTCAGCGCCTCTACAGCTCCCGCTTAATGATGATCCTAAAGTTGAACAGATAAACAATTACAAGAAAGAAGTGTACAGGATATTAAAGATTCAGCACTTAACATCCATGAGAACGTATGCTTATCCAAGCTGCATACAAAAATTGATAGATCTTAAGGACTTGCACCTACATCCATCCCTACGTAACCCTTTAACCGATGATGTAGATATACCTAATGATGTAAAACTTGAAGTGAAAAATGAAGATAATTTTAAAAATATCCTAGAGGAGAGCTTAACCTATAGGTGCGTAAATCAGGAATAGATTTATATAATTTTTAGACAGAACAATTATCTTTGAATGAAGCAGGGCAGATTGTAATTGATGATGAAATAGTTAAACGGATCAAATATTGTGGATTTGATTGCTGATCTCTCACGTAACTGGAAGAAAAGGCCCTGTAAAAGGATGGAATGAAATCAAACAAGAATCAGACTATTAATTTTCCCAGAACTTTAATCTTAAATACACAACGATAGCAGATTTGGATAATATCCCAAAAGATGCCAAGACCTGATTCAAGTCCTTCAGGCACTTCCTTCGCTTTCAGATAAATTTAACGTGTTACGGCAGAGGAAGAATAAGAAAACCCATTAATAATAACCTAATTGGATTAATCGGTAATTATGTATTATTCATATATATATTTATTTAGTTGTAATGCTTGTATATAATAAATATGTTATTTTAGAACCTTTTTCTTTACCCTTTTTACTTATAGCACTTTGATAGCATTGATACCACATATATATATATATATATATAAATATATATTATATATATAATATATATATATATATATATATATTATAATATAATATATATATAATAATATATTATTATATACTATATATTATTATATATATAGCGTTTACATGGGGGTCAGTAACCAACCATGGAGGCAAAGGAGGTGGTTGATAAGTATTACTTTCAACCTGAGAAAACCAAATAGTTTGGGGGTTTCACTTAGTTTGCTTTAAAGGTATCCTAATATTGAGAAAAAAGAGTTGAAAAAATATTTAGAGGGCGAAGAAGCTTTTTACTCTACATAAACCTGTAAGAAAAAAATTTCTTACGCGGAAAAATATCTCCGCAGCTCGATAGTGTATGGCATTTAGATTTAAATCGAAATGATTAAATATAGTTTTTTATAATGAAGGATTTCAATATATACTTTTTACTATTGACGTATAACTCTAGATACTTATGGTTGAAGCCCTTAAAAGATAAAAGATCATGCAGCTACAGTTGCAGCTGGCAGTAACTTGAAATTATAGAGGTTGAACGTAAGGCTCCTAAAACGATCTGGACAGATTCAGGAATGGAGTTCAAGGGTCGAGAGTTTCAGGAACTGCTTTGGGAATATGGAATAAGCTATTACAATATATTTTCCGTAAACAAAGCGGCTATAGTTGAAAGAGTCAAGCGTACTATTACAAGCACGCATGCATAGCGTATTTTACTAAAATGAATATTTTTAAATATATTGATATACTGGACGACCTGGCTTATTCTTATAACAGATCTTACACCATAGGACTATAAAGACAACACCTTTAGAAATGTCAAAAACTTGGAAAGCCATCGACCACACAATGTGAGGAAAAAGGTTACAAAATAAAGCTAATTCAGGAATAAAGGTAACGATTATGTAAAGTATCTCGAACAGAAGAAAGATTCAGAAAGGGGTATGAAGCCGGTTGTACGGAAGTTTTAAAGTGCACAATATCCGTCAAGGCCGTCATGATAGCTGAAATACGCTTCTGATTAATGAAAGTTTCGTAGACTGAAAAAATAACAAAGGAGGGGTTTCTCGAAAGAACATAAGTCACTTCAACCTGTAACTAGTCACGAATATAAAATTTGAAAATTTCAGCACGCAGAGTGTAAAGGAAAAAATAAGTGCAAGTTTACTTGGAAATGGAGGGGATATCCTGCTAAGTTCTAATACTTATTAATGCAAGTGAAGTTAGAATCATTAATCAGTTTGACATTGATAAATCATGGAGAGTGAGATCACCTTTTAATTTAAATCTCCGCATGCTTCAGCCTCCTGGATGTTAGCATCCTGATAATAAACTCTCGGATTTTACAACTGTGTTAATGAATCCTTTACAACTTAAAAGAGAGGAATACGAAGTAGGATTATGTGAAATGATATTAAATACGGACATAGAAAATTTACCTCACAATCTATTCTTGGATGGTGGTGTACAGAAGTGTAGAATGTGTTGAAACTATATTACAAGTGAAAGATACTCGTGATCTGAAAAGGACTACAATTGCTACAAAGCTGAATACGACTACATTTGGGGTACAAAAGAATACTTTCTTTGAAGAATTTGCTCTGCGAAGGGCATATTTTAATAAAACAGTACCTGCTATTTTTAGTTATTTAAACGATCTCTTTGATATGAGTAATTATGTTGTAGGATTTGGTATACAAACTTTATTGCATACTATGAAGATAAGTAAATAATATCTTTAAGATAAAAAGTAAGTGGTAAACCTGCGGACATCGCGTGATATTGTTTTTTCTCCTCGAACGTCGACCATGGCAGCGAAAACATTATTTCCGTAAGCGGTAGGTGAAGCTGGATATACTTCATGATATGCCTACTATGTTTGAAGAGGGTTTAACTATCTGGGAAGAATAAAACCCCATGACTCGTCCATGACAAAAAGATTGAAGGGCAGACCGAGTTTACTGCAATTAAACCATCTGTACGCCCATCCGAGATGCTCACCACCCAGGGTATGGCTTATGTACTATACATATATATTGATCATCATATGTAGGTAATACTAAAGCTCCTTATTAAGAGTCGTATATTTTTCCAAAGAGAGTAAAGTTATAACACATATCCCTAATATTCATTATCAACCTCTGAATAGATCAAATTTGACTCTGTACGCGGGCATATAAAAGATGTAGAAGTAAATATTCCTTCCCCTTTACATACGGGCGCATTGTTATGCAAAGTTCACATTAGAAAGAAACAGATGCATTAATAAACAGATACAGTAATTACAGCATAATGGATTATATATAAGAGGTGTAGTCAGATATTTTTTTCATTCATAAGATACTCTCACAGTGTAAAGAGAGTATAAGAAATAAGACACTCCCTGTAATAATCGGACGAAGAAACAGGGTATTCAGAGGATACAAAAATGCAGAGGGGTTTTAATGGCCTTGGGTGGATTTTTTGGAAGCTATGGAGAGAGTGCAGGCCTCTACTCAAGGAAGAGATGGGGAAATATAGTAACACAAAGCTATATAGAACAGGTTTTGCATACTATTAAGACTATTGCCTGCAGTGAAATAATCCTGTAACACGCATTAAAAACGAACGTATTCCGATAGTTTTCGATGAGATGTGGATGATGTTAACGCGTAAAATAGACGTAACATGTCAGGACAAGGTTGAATGGCCAACGAAGATTTGTCATAAGAAAAGACTAAGCGGGAAAACCTTAAAGAAAAAATCGTATTGAATGTTTTGCTATTTATTATCTAACCTGAATACTTTTATAACGAGGTGTGTATTACTTGTTATTAAGTAATGTTCTTCCATGAATGTTCATTATACGACCAGACCTCGCACATACAAGATGCCTTTCCTTCATCCTTCTAGTCCTGATTGTTGTAAGAGTGGAATTGGATCTCTTCTCCATGAACCCTACACAGGATTACGCGTTAGCGATTCCAACTTTATCAGTATAAATCCTCTGCTTCAATTACAAATACAGATGTTCCTCTAGAAGTTCAATATTCCAGCACTTCTGATCAATACCGTAAGATCCTCTAAGTGTTTTTATGTAAAACGAAATTGACAAACCTGATGGTACCAGATTCTTCCTTCGGTGTGATGACCATATGAGTATATCGAATCAAATTTCCTGTATACATGTTTCAGCCAGGTTGAAGTCTATCTTAACGGAACTTCACTAGGTGCGTCAGAGGCTATTATCCTTATAGAAGCTATAAATTTAGCAAATTTTTTTAAATTTATCAGACGACGTAAAACAATCTTTCATCTCCAATCATGTGGTTTTTATAGTTTCAAAGATGAAGCTGCACATATAGATAAAGCAGCTAAAGTCATAAATAATACTTATGAATTTTACGGTCGATTAAATGGCGAAATCTTCTCTCAAGAAAGACTCATTCTACCATCTGTAGATACTAGAATCATTTTATCACGGTCAAATCCTAAATTTGCTCTTAAAATAAAAGTAAACCTACTGCTACAGCTGTTTGTCCAGAACCTGTTTTCAAACTGTTGGAGGCTTATCTCTATCAGAAAAGTGAAATTATCACCACAGCGGCATTTGAAAATTGAAAATTCGCTTTTGAATACTACAGCAAAGTACCCTATTAAGAGAGTTGAAAACAAGATTATTTATATTTCACTCAAGGATTATCGGTATCATATATCCCTACATTGTGAAGGGAAATTTCACAGAAAGTAATAATGGGATTTGTGGAACATGACCGCCTACTCTGGGAATTATAAAAAGTCACCTCCATATAAATTCACACCTTTCGGGCTTAGAGGTATCAGTTTACAATGTGAATGGACTTCCTCACGGGCGTGATTATGAAATGTTATACAGACGGAGACCTAACCTCTCCTGTACTCGTCCTTGTTTACGATTTATAGCCAATACTGTAATCATGGTAATGAAGTGGGACAGGCATTAAATCTTTGAGTAATACGCAAAGAATAGTAATTTATTGCTATGAACTCAAAAGCCGATCCTTTCAGCTTGTAACGCGCTCATCATTTAAACTTTTGAGAAAGGGCACCTTTAGGACTAAGTCTCTTCTTGGGATCAAGTCTGACAGAATCACCCATCCTGGTAGTGGTCTATCTTGACATCCTCAACTCATTGAAATTGACACGAGTACGCAGTAACTTTGGGAATTATTAAAGTGAATGAAGAGGAATGCTAAAATCGGTGTTTTTAAAAAATGAAACATCGCTTTTTTAGGTGTGTTCGCTATTAAGCGAAATAAACGTCTGGTAAAAATTGGAGAAACGGATACTCTGCTTCATATTCAAGTACCATTGCGAAGTCACATCCACCTCAACAGCGACATTGGATTTCCGTTTATAGAGAAAAAACGATGCTGTTCACATAATTGATCCTTTGAACTTAAAATTTATATTGAATAATCATATAATCACCTTATTTTTAAAATTAATAATGATAAGTTGTGTAAAAACATGTCTTACCTGTATTCAATCCATAATTCAATTTATGTGAGTCTATTGTAATTTATTTCATTGATGTGCCTTTTTAATAATGTATGTTTTAATTTAACGTCTTAGTGTAGTTGATGATAAAAAAAGGTAACTCAATTTTTTATAGTTTCTTAAATCTAATTGAGGAAAAAAATTCTCATTTTAAAATGAAAAAATAGCGTATTTAACTACCCCCTAAACTCGCTATATATAAAAGGTTTTTAAGTTAGACTTCGTACAATTTTATAGTAAAAATAAATATTTTATATAACAGACACTGCGTGTGTTTTTCTTTCATTACAATTTTAAAATAAAAAGTATTAAAACAAAATAAAAATAGAAATAAAATAGTAAAATAAAAAAATTAAATAATAAAATAATAAATTAATATAAAATAATAATAAACTAAAAATGTATTAAAACAAAATAAAAATATAAAAGAAAACATAATGGTAATAAATATATGAGTTAAAGCAGTAAAACATATGAGTTTAAAGCAGTAAAGCAGTAAAAACAAAAGCATACTAATCCTTTGGTGCTAGGTAACACCTCTATTGATTTACTGAATTTACTGCTTTAAGGTACGTAATGCTAATGAATCTTCGATTAACACCAGTGAAGGATATTTAATTTAAGTGAATAAAACAGTAAACAAAAAGCAATACTAATCCCCTTTGGTGTAGTTAACCACCTCTATTGATTTACTGATTTACTGCTTTAAGGTATGTAAATGTAATTTATAATATGATTAAAGCAGTAAAGCAATATGAGTTAAAGCAGTAAAAAGTAAAACAAAAGCAAACTAATCCCTTTGGTGTTATAGGTTAACCCTCTAATTGTTTTCTGAAATTTACTGCTCCAAGTAATTGTTATATTAATAATAGTATACTGAGTAAAGCAGTAAAGCATTGAGTTAAAGCAGTAAACAGTAAAACAAAATCATACTAATCCCTTTGGTGTTAGGTAACACCTCTATTGATTTACTGATTTACTTGCTTTAAGGTATGTATGTTAATAAATATATGAGTTAAAGCAGTAAGCATATGAGTAAAGAGCAGTAAAACAGTAAAACAAAGCATACTAATCCTTTGGTGTTAGGTAAACTCCTCTATTGATTTACTGGATTTACTGCTTTAAGGTAATTGTAAAGTATATGTTTTTTAAATAAATTTCTTAAAAAATGTTTGCGTGATATTGGGTAACACATAGTATATTTGAAAAGAATTCTTTGAATAGTTTTACATTGATATCATATTTTTTGTTCGCGCGGTAATATTGAGTCCTACGGACGCACGCGGCGGCGGTTACGCGGAAATATTGCGCCTGCGGGCGCACTGGCAGATTTCGGCGACGGGGCTCATCTGAGGACGCCTGACTCGGAACGTTTGCGGACACTGTCTCAAATGTGTACAAACTCTTTTAGATATATATTCCTTGTCGTGCTATAAGTTTGTTGAAAAGACTAACTCATAGTAGGAAGCATCTAGCCACTTGTATATATCACCAATCGATTCGCTCATACCTATAACCTAGCGTAGAACCCCATGTAGGGCTATTCTAAGCTCAGGGGAGGCTAAGAAAAGGATTGAAAAATGTTGGCACTCAGTTGGACTATGTGACACTCACTTGGCACTATGTGGCACTCACTTGGCACTCATGGGCACTCACTTGGCCCTCATTGGCACTCATTGGCACTCAATTGGCACTCAATCGCTATATTACTCATTAGAACACTAATAGAACATCACTAGATCCTCCTTACGGTGATTGGGAACCATCAAGTTAAACCGTCAAAGCCGAACCATCAATATAGGTTGTCATCAAGATGATCATCAAAGCGAGACCATCAAAGCATGAACCATCAATATGCTGAGCCTTCAAAAGTGAACGTCAAGATAAGGCACCATCAAAATGTAACCATCAAGATAGGTTGCCATCAATTTGAAACCATAAAAGTTGAGACAGCAAAGTTGAGCTATTATCGAGAACCACATGGATGAACCGCCAAAAATGACGTCATCAAAGATAGCTACAGTCCAATAAAGCTACAAGGCCAAAAATTGTCTCCTGGAAAACAAAAGGGTTGACCGAAAAATTTGATTCTCAAATTGCCCCTGGCAAGAACTCAAAGGGTTTGGCAGAGTGTGGTTTGTACGTGTGTTAAGTGTAAATGTAAGTGTAGGTATCTATGGGTGAGTGTAAGTGGCATAGTGAATGTGTGTATAGAGTGTAAGTGTGTGTGTGTGTGTGTGTGTGTGTGTGGTGTGTGCGTGTGCGTGTGTGTGTGTGTGTGTGTGTGTGTGTGTGGTGTGTGTGGGTGTGTTGTGGTGGTGTGTGGTGTGTGTGTCAACGGGTGCGCAATATATATATATATATATATAATATATATATTTATATATATGTATATAATATTTATATTATATATAGTATATAATATATATATATAATATATATATATAAGTATATAACGTAGCCACGGTGGGTGGGTGCTGGTGTGCGACCGCGGATGGAAGAATAAGTTAGGGCAGATCCATACAGGTCAGATTACCTACATGACGCTCATGTTAGCTCAGTTACCTACCTTGGCAAGGTGGCAAGTTGACCTGTATCACCTGAAGAATCGTCCCCACTTATCGGGGGAACTGGCCTTTAAAGCAATGGCATTTTTTAAAATGGTCAATTTCCAGGCTTCGGATTTCCGAATCAAGGCCCTGGAAATAATAAGGCCAAAACCGGAATATCAAGGCAAAAACATGCAAAAAAGGGGTCTAGCCCTAAAAGGGGGCCAAAATAGGGGGCAATACGTACGACGGAATGCTTCGCATCCGTCTGGCAAGCCCCTTCTTTGAAAGGGCATCAAAAAGGTCAAGGCAAAAAAGGTCAAGGCCAAAAAGGTCAAGGTCAGGTAAAATTTGGGTATATATATACACGCAGAACACGTCCAATATCCCTCTCCTACTACTCATGACAATTTTTAGTAAAAAATATGACTTTGAATTAATAGATCAATAGAATCAAAGATAAGTAGATCAATAGATCATGGAAGAGTGAGAGGGCTGTTGATTACGTGATTTTACTGTTTTAGTGTTGTAAAACGTAAATTTTGTAAGTTATAACCAAAAAGAATAAGAAATTTTATTTATTTATTTATTTATTTATTTACTTATTTATTTATTTTTTATTTTTTTCCTTGATGATTCTGAAACCTCATTTTTCGAATCTACAGAGACCCGGTAACATTAAAGGAACTCAACTGTTTTTACTATGAATGTTTATTCAACTCAGCACCGCACCGGGCTCCGCTCAGGTGCACGGTACTGGACTCAGATCCTTTTCGCTCGATCTTCTACTGTCCTTCTCTGACCAAACCTTGACTCCTTTCTCCACTTCTGTTATGCATTTCATTCATTTCTATGGGGGGGGGGGGGGTTCCCCGACACCCCTCCACGATCTTATACAGCCATCATTTTCGAGATCTACAAGTCCAATACATATGTAAAGATACAAATATTGGTATATTATCACAAAATATTTACTACTCCAGGCACCGCACAGGAGCCAGCACCGGTGCCGATGCCACTCCTCTGATTCCGATTCCAAGTCTTTCTTAAGAAATCGCGAATCCCGAATCCATCACCAATTTCAACACTTCTATGAACATTTCGATTTTTAGGGGGGCAACGTCCCCCCTTACATGTCCCCCTTATAATAATACGCAGGGGTACGTAATCTCGTCTACGACGAGATTACGTCATCATCTGGGGCCCCACCAAATTTTAGCTCAATACGATAACCCTACCATGATAGATATAATAATAATAATATTAATAATTGTAGGAATAAATAAACAACCTTCTCGTTTGATAGTTAATTGTAGACAGAACATAAAAGAAATAAACATGATAACATAAAATTAGTGCGCGGAGCTACAATAATGAATAAATACACTCATAATCCTACTGCCCCCCTGGTTGCTTCATCCAAAGATGGAACAATTCATACTATCTTCCGAACATCCAAGATATGTCTCGCGATCCCGTCAACTTCAATTTTTCTCCTTGACAACAATTTTGAAATTCTGCCCCTATCCCAACTCGAAAAACACCTCGCACCATTTGGCTTCACCCATACCTCTTCTCCGACGCCAAATTCATTATTAACCTTCTCCATCAACTCCTCTTCCACGGAATTATCCTTAATATCCGGATCCCTCCATTCATAGTTGTATTTTATCGAACAAGGGCAACTCGACTCCTTCATTCCTACCCTTGGCAGTGAGTTATACCAAAAGACCGCCTCGATCACACTAATGTTTGACCTCCCCCAAATCCTTTTGATTGACCTATGATTCCTCTCAATGATTCCATTGCAATTACTCCTGAATGCCGCCCTGAATATTAAATCCACGTTCCATTTCTTGCAAGTCTCCCTCAGTTCAACTCCTCTAAAGCTCGCCGCATTATCCAGTATAATTTCATTAAGAAAACCGTGTTCAAAGAATACCTCCTCCAACTTCCCACTAATTTCTTTTCCACCTTCACCCCTTAATTCCTTCCAGATTGCAAACCTACTCTCCCCACAATCTATTATCGATAAAAATTTCCTTTTTCCCAAATATGTTATATCGATTGCCAATCTCTTCCATATACCCACAACGCCTAAACTTCCTTTATCATATTTCACTGGATTAGGATCTATTGACTGACATTTTTTGCATTTCTTTATGCACTCTTCAACATCCTTCATTTTTACCTCTTTGTCTACCCTCCTCGCTGCAAACATAGTTTTTTCCAAACCGCAATGATTTCTCCCATGGATTCTATCAATTTCCTCTAATGCCATGCCACAGCAATCTTCCTCAATCCCATTTAAGAACTCCAACCACTTCTTAAATACCCTTGTCAACTTATCCGCTTTATTTTCTTCTGACTTTACCAAATTAATTTTTATTTTCAACTCAAATTCCTCCATTATATCTGAAATAATCCCCAATCTTCTTTTCACCAACATTTCAGCGGCACCTTTCGATTTCAATCTATAATCCATGCTTATCGCATTCCTAACCCAGTTTACCACCGTCTTTGAATCGCACATTATTTCTACCTCCTTAACACCCCATTTTATACATAAATTCAGTCCTTTTAAAACCGCGTCCAGTTCTGCAACATTAATGTGACCGCAATCTGCCTTCTTCCTCAGCCAGCAAGCATCTTCTACTGTTTTCCCATCTATCTCCAAGATCGCTCCCAACGCTAAATTGCTGGCGTCGCACCATATCCTCCCCCTACTTGAGTCGCCCACGAACCAGTCTCCTTTCACAGGATCATTTGTTTCCACCTCTTTCACAACTTTGACCAATAATTCATTGCATTTTCTTCCGATATCATCACTCCATTTCTTTCCTTCCGCGATCCTTTTTAACAAGCTACAAATCACCCTTAACCATCCCGCGATTGGATAATGCCCAATCAACTTTCCACAGACTGAGAACAACTCCCTCCTTGAAATCTTCAAAATTTCATCAATTTTTGGCAAATCATTCCCCCTTCTAAATTCTATCTTTCCATTATTTCCATTGAACACTCTCATCCCAAGAACTCTTCCTCCAACAACCTCCTCCGTATCCTTTGACACCAACCCGAATTTCAAAAGATGTTTCCTAACTTCCTCCGCCTCAATTACTTCTTCATTTACCAATATATCGTCGATGTATGATTCCGTCCCCTCAAAAACTCTCCTGTCCTTTTCCCTCACTATTCTTAAGATCTTCGTCATAATCCTCGGGGCACTGCACAGACCAAATCCTAGTCTCGTCAAGCAGTACGTTTTTCCTCTAAAACTCACTAGTTGATGCTTCCAAAGACTCTTGTCGACTCTTATCTGCAAATAAGCAGCTTTCAAATCGACCAATTTTCTCCCTCCTCTTATCTTTCTCCATTTCCTTACCGACTCATCGCATACTCCAACCTCATCACCGGTGTGGCACGACACGAATTTGTTCAATTCTCTATAATCTAAAACAGGCCTAACTTTGCTTTTGTTGATTTGTTCCACCGCCATTAGCGGCAATAAGCCATTCTTTTCATCACCATTCCATTCCACCAAAATCCCCTCCTTTATCCATCTCATCACCTCCTCATCGAATTTATCTTTCACCTCCTTTTTCAAATGCTTATTAAAAGACCTCATTTTATTCTTCAAACATGGCTCCTTATCTTTCCATTTCCATTTTATACTCCAAAAATCACCGTTAAAATGACCAAGGAAATCTTTATCATTAATTTCACAACACTCATTATACTTCATGGCTTCTTCTTTATCATAACATTGTTTTTCTTCTTCAAGCTTTCAACCCCGAAACTAATGCTATTTTCTTTTATCGTCACCCCACCAAACTTCGATATAACGTCAATACCAAGGATAACATCAATGTTCCTCATCATCTTCTCTAACACCAATACTTCAAATTCAAATTCCACCCCTTCGATTTCAATAAGCACCGATCTTCTACCGACTGTTTCCACTGCCCTCCCATCAACGCTTATAATTTTATCTCCACCTTTCGCGTTACTTCCTAATTTTTTTGAAATTAAAGACTTTGAACAGCCTGAATCTACTAACCCGTACACCCACTCGCCATTAATCTTTACATTTATAAAAGGCAATCCGCTGAAGTCACTTCTTAAGGGAATATTTCCAGCACAATATCCCCTTACTCTTCGTTTCCCTGATTCGTCCCTATTATCGAATTGCACATCCTACTAATATGGCCTCTTTTGCCGCATGAGAAACATTGTGAATTATTCCACCTACAGTTTCTTCTTAGATGCTTACCACCGCAACCATAACATGCGATTTCTTGATTGTTTTTAAAATAATCTTTTTTCTCTATCGCACTTGCTCCATAATTACATATATTTTCCGAAGTGATAACCGCCCTTGCTCTACTTAATATTTCCTCTAAACCACAACTTTCTATGTTTTCCTTTGCCCTTAGTTCCTTTGCTATTTTTTCAGGAAGACCGTTGACAAATAATCTCTTCAGCAATGTTTCTCCCCCAACATTAGCACTCCTAGCCAGCCTTTTGATCTCATTCATATAAACTTCAATGTTTTCACCACTCCATCTCTTAGCACACAGCTGACTGAAAGCAACAAATGGGTCTTCCCCGAATACTTTTCTTAATTTTTTCTTGATCTCCTCTGCAGACAGCTTCTCTACCTCACTAAGTTCCAAATAAACCGCCAAAGCCTCTTTCTCAAGTAACATCGGCAGCAATGATTCCTCGTTCTTTAATTTTTGGCTTTTGACCACCAGCTCGACTTTCAGAATCCACGACTCTAAATCTCCCACGCCGTCAAAAGGCTTTACAACGTCAAAAATTTTAAAGCTGCTCGAAGTCATCTTGAATTTCTCTCTTTAGCCCGGATAGCTTGTAGGAATAAATAAACAACCTTCTCGTTTGATAGTTAATTGTAGACAAAACATAAAAGAAATAAACATATAACATAAAATTAGTGCGGAGCTACATAATGAATAAATACATCAATAATCCTACAATAATAATAATAATAATAATAATAATAATAATAATAATAATAATAATAATAATAATATATAATAATAATAATAATAATAATAATAATAATAATAATAATAAAAATAATAATAATAATAATAATAATAATAATAATAATAATAATAATAATAATAATAATAATAATAATAATAATAATAATAATAATAATAATAATAATAATAATAATAAAATAATAATAATAATAATTTTAATAATAATAATAATAATAATAATAATAATAATAATAATAATAATAATAATAATAATAATAATAATAATAATAATAATAATAATAATTATAATAATAATAATAATAATAATAATAATAATAATAAAATACAGACAGACGATCTGACAGTCGAACACCTGGTTCGATTGGTCCAATCTCACGTTAGGCCTAATCTCACTCGGACTTGGAAGCGTCAAAAGGGCGTAACCCGATTATTTCATCTTCAGTCTCGGGGGGAGGTACCCCCTATATACAACCTAGCGACTTGAAAACTTGCATGTGATCAGTTTAACATACCAATAGAACATATACAAAGTTTCATTACGATAGCTCAAACAATCTTCGAGAAATCGGTGGTAGCTACGCCGGGCTCCCCCTACTACTTATCTCCATGAAGAGTTATTATGTCTTTGATTTCTTTCATAATTTATCTAGGTACAATAACTCGGATGTCGCTGGAAATGACCTAAAAAGTTTATGTTGTATTTGGCAAAACCTCTAATTTTTAAAAATTCCTTTCTTTTTCGAAGCTGTACTCGTATCATGTGATGTCAACTCAAAGGAACGCTTTGACGTACCAGGAATAAGATAACGTCAACAAGTTACCCTAATATATAGCATCTGTTCCGCTCAACCTCATCTTCATGTTTTATTGCAAGTTTTTAGCAAACACTTCTGGTTTTCAGAGAGTGCTTGTAGGATATAAACTTCTAAATCTATGAAACATCACAAAAAACTTTTCACTTCGATTTAACATGCTCTCAAGAGAGAATGTCTACATACCAAAAAATTAACATTTGTCTTCTTGTATGCTATATATATATATATATATATATATATATATATATATATATATATATATATATATATATATATATATATATATATATATATATATATATAACTAACTATATATATATATATATATATATATAAATGTATATATATATATATATATATATATATATATATATATATATATATATATATATATATATATATATATATATATATATATATATACCGTATATAAATATATATATATATATATATATATATATATATATATATATATATATATATATATATATATATATATATATATATATATATATATATATATATATATATATATATATATATATATATGTTGTAAAAAATAAGATATTTATAATATATTGATAAATATCGATATATCGATTCTTGGATATATATATATATATATATATATATATATATATATATATATATATATATATATATATATCTTCTTTATATATATTCTCTTAAAAAAAAGTAAAATCTGTGTCTACCTAGCAAAACTTTAACCTAATGGATCATGGAAGCCCCCAAAGTACTACCTAACCTAATGGATTATGGAAGCCCCCAAGTTCTCCCTAACCTAATAGATTATGAAATGCCCACAGTTCGCCCTAACCTAATGTATTATGAAAGGCCCGAACTAGGTAGACACAGATTTACTATATATATATATATATATATATATATATATATATATATATATATATATATATATATATATATATATATATATATATATATATATATATCACGGTTTAATGGTAATTCCTTGCAATAGCTTGCAAAAAAGCTAAAAAACGTTCTTTTGGTTCGAACTTTGTTACCCACATAAAAGTGGCTAAATAACCTAAAAGGTGTTCCTTCCTTCGGCCACGTCTTGGTATCTGTGATTTAACAAAAATAAAATACTATTTTGCTTATGCAACACTCGCAATTACATTTTTCGCATCGTTTCATCTCTAAAATAAATTTATAATAGTGTAAAAATGAAAGCAAACTGCAATTATCATTACAGAAATCAAATAAATCATACAAAATAAATCACAAAATTAACAACTAAAAGCACGTCTTACTTCACTGGTGTAAATCTTCAAAATAACGTCTGTGCTATAAAATCTAAATTAGGTATTTGCATGGCTCTCACCGATATCGATATATCGATTATATCAAATATATCGATTTTGAACTTATAAATTTTTCACTCAGACGAAAGATTGAATTAAGCCTATATATATATATATATATATATATATATATATATATATATATATATATATATATATATATATATATATATATATATTGGTGTTGAGAAGTCCTCCTACATTAGCATTAGCGAAACATAAGTAATTATTGCAGAAGTTCTCAAGCAACTGCATCCTTAAGGATCGATCAGCTAGCATCGTGAATGCCTTGGTTTCTTTCATAAATTCTTCAGAGCTTGTATTTTGTGAGCTTCATTTAATATCAAGGTAAAACTTTACAAGTCCATTTAAATATCAAATTTCAATTAGGAATGCGTCTTTAGTGACAAGTTCCAGAATGCATTCGATTGGGCTTCATTTCGTCTAATTTTCATTAGTCGTGATTTCTTATCTGAGACATCAGGCATCAATTACCTGTATCGAGTGCATTCAAATCAAATTAAGAATTGTCTTTTGGAAAAATTGTCTTGACTAGAATGCGTCTTTATTGACAAATTCTAGAAAGTATTAGGGTCATTTTAAGAACATGCCAGTTCTACCCAAGAATCACAATAGCTTAAATCGAATAAGTTCGAGTCATTTTTAGAACGTTTGTTCTACCCAAAGATCTAATAGCTTAGGAGAAATGCTTTCATTTCAAACATTTAGGAACATATTTGATCCCTATCAATTCAAATCAAAATACCTAGGTTAAAATTTGTATTAAACCTTTATCAACTACTGTTTATATATGGTTAAACTTGGTACAAATCCTATGGCTTCATAATTAATTATTTTAGCTGTCTAGCACTATCTATTTATCTTTTAAGTAAAATTTCGCGGTATTTATCTAGATTTGAATCCGTGTTCGTTCGTATATGTGACTATGGGAACATAGTCCAGGAAATGCCTTTCACAGTAAGCCGACTGCCTTTTCCTTTCATGCTTACTGAGGAACAATAATTTTGTATTTGTCATATTTTATTTTAATGATATGTTGCTTGTGTAAAGTTGTGAATTTTAAGTTGTGAACTATTTAGTAATAATGTCTCTTTTGTGTATTAATGAATACATTGGTGACGAAAATAATTTATTAGCGTTTATGCAATATCACAAGTTAGTATTAGAAGAAAAAATTTGTATTCGCTACAATATTTCTTTAAGATCAAATTTAACTTTCAATGTGAAATCTTGTTTGTCTTGAAATTTTAAAAAATTCAAGAGGTATTACCAGAAATGTAATATATATATATATATATATATATATATATATATATATATATATATATATATATATATATATATATATATATATATATATATATATATATATATATATATATATATATATATATAACTATATATATATATAATAATAATAACTAATAATATATATATATGTAATATATATATATATATATATATATATATATATATATATACATAACTAACTCTTTATATGTATAATATATATATATATATAATAATAATAATAATAATAACTATAATAATAATATATATATATATATATATATATATATATATATATATATATGTAATATGTATATATATAATAATAATAAAATAACCAATAATATATATATATATATATATATATATAATATAATAACTTAATAATATATATATATATATATATATATTAATAATAATATATATATATATATATATATATATATATATATATATGTATATATATATATATATATATATATATAATAATATATATGTATAAACTTATATAATATATATATATATATATATATATAGTCCCTCTTATGTTTTACGACTCCATCAGTTTTGATTTTTTTTTGTTTTTATTGCTAGTATATGATACTATCAATTTAAGTGGTGACGGACATGATTCAAAAGTTCGAAATATTTTAAATAATTTTTAAAAATCACATTTATATAAATTTTTTTTCCAAAATTAAAATATCTCCGAAAATTTTGACATTTAGAAAAACCAATTACATATTTGGAATCAGCGTATAAAGCTTATTATATATATATATATATATATATATATATATATATATATATATATATATATATATATATATATATATATTTTTCTTTATTTTTATATATATTTATATATATATATATATATATATATATATATATATATAATTCATAAATGAAATATCTCAAAAAGTACGACACTTACAGAAAAACCAATTACATATTTGGAATCAGCGTATAAAGCTTATTACAAAAATGTAAAAAAAAAAATTTAGGGGGCTCGAGCCGACGGGGGACAGAGGGGGGGGAAATAGTCCTACCCTGCCGTTCCCCGGAAGGCCGAGAGACCCCGACTCCTGCCATCTTTGAGGTTTACCCTTGGGTATTCCTTTAGTTAAAAAAAAAAAAATTAAAACTGACGGAGTCGTAAAACGTAACAGGTCCTATATATTTTTGAATCATGTCCGTCACCACTTAAATTGATTGTTAGGATGATATACTAGAAATATATTAAAAGAATATATATCAAAACTGATGGAGTCGTAAAACTTAACAGGTCCTATATATATATATATATATAT
>JABUQX010100014.1:0-15000 GCA_015478945.1 Trachelipus rathkii
AAAAAAAGAGAAAAGAGATATTATAAATATAGTAATATATAATATTATAACTATATAGTTCAATAATAATAATGAAATGAATATTCTGTCAAAAAGAAATAAAAAAAGTAAGAAAATAAATCATAGATATAAGATGTTAAACATTATTAAAAAATATGTTATAAAATGTGTCAAAAGTTGGATAATATATATAATTTAGTTTAACTTTAAAATATCTATATACTATATATAATATATATACTATAATATTATATATATAAATCTACTATATATATATATATATATATATATATAAAATTATATATTATTTGATAATATATTAGACGTTAGTTTTACGACCACGTCATATGATATTTTCAATTACGAGTAAACTGAATCTAAAATCATTAAGTGGTAACGGATGAATCAAAATAGTACTTATTTTCGACCCGAGTTAATCTTTTTTAGAACTAAGATACCAAGTACCGCAAAATGCAGAGTCGGGGTCCTCGCTTTCCGGAACGACGGGGTAGGACTATTCCCCTGCGGGAAGGGTTCGACCCCGTCTTTGGGAATTCGTTGTCGCGGGTCCCTCGCCCCTAGGGATGGAACGTACCACTCTCCCGTCGCGACCCCTACTCTGCCGGCGTATACCTTTCAAATTTATTTTAAATAATTGTATTATTAATAAAAAAAAGAAAATATTAATTTTGTCATTTTCCTAACTAAAGTTTTACAAGGATTCAAAAAATTATTTAACTATGCTATAGTACTTTAAAGATAAAAAAAAAATACCGTATTCATATCACATCCAAACAAAATTACCCAGATTCAACATTAATATTTTACCTGTATGTAATAGTAGTTTTCAAATATGGCTTTCGGTATTTGGTCGTTGACGGAATTCAATAATATATAATATATAATATATATATAATATAATATGATAATATAAAATATAGATATATATAAATAATATAATAATAATAAATATATATATATAAGTATCGATATATAATAATAAATATAGTATTAATAATATATTGCTCAATAAAGATTATATAATAACAAACACTTCGATAAATCTCAGCCACAAATTCACACAACGCCTTGAAAACTTTCATAAAAAATACATCCAATATAAAAATAATAACAATAAATTATTTAATATAAATAAGTTTAATGATACACAACAACAAAAGTAACAATGAAGAGAATAAAATGAAAATAAAAAAGGACAATAAAACCTTAATAAATTGTTTTGAGACTCCACCCTCAACAAAAATCCGGTAGGTAAGTAAATTTTCTAAAATGTTCGCGTAAAATAGGGATTTGTGATACAAATTGTGACTCAACCAAATGAGCTAATATTATATATATATATAAAAATAAATATATATATAATAATATATATTATAATATAATATTAATATATATTATAGAATATATAATATATATATATACTAGTACATACTTAAATATGAGAGTATTTTGTTATTTAACGTAAGAAAAATAGTTAACGTTAAAAAATACATAAACTGCTTATATATAATTTATTCGACAATACGAATTAACACAAATAAATGCAGCTAATAATAATAATAATAATAATAAATAAAAAATAAAAATATAAAAATAAAAATATAATAATAATAATAATAAAATGATCTACTTCAAAGCTTATTTGATTTGAATTGACGCGAAAAACAAACAAGATTAAAGCAGTGGTTGTAAATATTTAGCAAATTGTTTTAGTATCGCTTAAATTCATTTAAGAAATCGATAACACATATTTACGACTACTTGAGTTTATGCCAAAGTTATAATATTTTAGCCATTCGAAATAATTGATTAGTTGAACTTTGTTATAATATTTCTGCTAGATAAGAAATATTATGAACGAAAAAATAAATAAAATGACAACGAAATTTACAAAAGTGCTCACACATTCTTGCCAAAAGGGAAGTCATTTTTAGAAATTAACAAAAAATAAAATAATTTGGTGCACTGTTTCCTGAAATATTAATATGATCGCTTCATTATATGAAATTTTAAAAATAGATGGGAAAAAATTACAAACATATCTCTATCTCTCCCCTCTCTTCTCCTCTCTCTCTCTTTCTCCCCTTCTCTCTCTCCCTTCTTCTTCATCTGTTTGTATTTTTATAATGTGATATTATTTTTGTCTAAAATTAAAATTTACGCTATTGTTAGTCCATTTATTTAATATTAATTGTTTTAATTTTGAAATCCTCATTCGATATATACGAGGGGTCGAATATCTAATCAACAGTAAAGATTATATATATATATATGAATAAATTACTAATATATATATATATAGTAATATAATTTATAGAGATATATATTTAATATATATATATATTATAATATAACGATATATATATATAATATAGCAAAAAAGACTCAGTAGATATCTCAAACACTAAGAATAGTTAAAATCTAGTATTAAATACACCTCACTCTATCGATAATAATATCGATTACTTTAGTCTAAAATTTAAATTTATCGTTAAATAGTAATATATCAAATGCATTACCTAATATATATATAATAAGAATAATATAATAATATATATAGATATATATATATTAAATATATTATATATATAATATATATATACTATATAATATAATAATATATGAATTATATTATATATATATCTATATATTAAAGATGGTCAATTTTTACTACCCAGTAGTAGCTAGAGAACGCAGGTCTACGAAAACAAATTATAATCTTGGATCAGCCGAAAATTCTCAGATTGGGATTTAACTTTTTTTTTTTTTTTTTTTTGAATAATTTTTTTTTTTTTAACAAGAAAAACCTATGTAAACCCCGAAACAAGCTGAATCGTCAAGTCCTCGCCTCAGCCGTGAACGACTGGGACTAACCCCTCGGATGTCTCCGAACCCCCGCTCTTTGGTCTTGGGTGTCCGCGGGTCCTGCCGACATCCCTCCGGGGTTGACATCCCCCTGTCCCCTCGCTCGAGCCCTAAAAAAAACGCAAAAATTTTTTCAAAAAAAACAAAATTTTATGCGAAATTAAGGGGCTCGAGCCGACGGGACAAGGGTGGACGTTCATACCCGGAAGGGGAGTCGGAGGAACCTCGGACACCAAAGACCAAAGAGAGGGGTTCCGAGACCATCCCCGGAGGGGGATTTAGTCCCGGTCGTCCGGGAGGCGAGAGACCGCCGACACCTTGCCATCTTGCGTTACCTAGGGTAGTTCCAGTAGTTAAAAACAAAAAAATTACTTCAAAAAAAAAAAAAAAAAAGTTAATCCATACTTAGAATTTCGCTGATCCAAATATATTGTTTTGACTGTGGACCTCCGTTACCTAGCTAATACTGTGAGCATAAAAAAATTCTGACCAATATATGTATATAGTATAAATATATATATATATAATAATATATACATATAATATCTATATATATATATGTATATATTATTATATTAATTATAATATATATATATAATAATTAATAATAGTATATAAAAAAATATATAAATCAAATTCACATTTTATCAAAAAAATATATAAAAAAAATTCGATAAGTTTAAATTTTATCAATAAAAATATGTTTATTATCGATTAGATATCGAAGGGGGGTATTACAACAGGCCGAAAACTGATTACTAATGGAAACAGCGTAGAAATTGATGGAAAATGTAAAAAAAAATTTAACTTTTTTTTTTTTTTTAATCAAAACCTACGATAGGAGAAGAAATATAAAAATGAACAGCTAAAATTCTTTAGGGAGCCGGCCGGGACGTGGAGACAGAGGGGGGGACGTTTCCATACCGTAGGGTAGGGCCGGAGAACCCCCGCGACCTCAAATAAAAGAGCGGGGGTTACAGGAACCTCCAGGAGGGGGGGAAAGGTCTACGCGTCCCGAAAAAAAACAGGGAGGCCGAAGAACCCCGACTGCATTTTTTATAGAAACTGAAAATTCTGTTAGTTAAAAAAAAAAAACGTTCTACATATTGAAAATTTAAATATATTAATTGTTGTACATATCGTAGTTTTGGAGAATAAAAAAATAAAAAATAAAAAAATAATTTTTTTTTCAAAATTTTCATACATTCATACGCTGATTCCATAATGTCATCAATATTGTTGTTTCTAATTTTGAGATATCTTGCGGTAACTTCTTGAGTTTCACCATATAACATAAAAATAAGTCATATATAATTACCCAAAATATATTCTATAGTATAATTATGTAATATAAATATAATTTATAATAATAAATTGTATATTATATAATATATTATTAAATATATATATATATAATATAACTAAAGATATATGGGATCAATATGAGTATGGGTTAATGTGTACGCTACAAGCAACTTGTAGGGTTCATTCAAAAACGTGCTTCTTCGCACTTTGATAGCATTGACTATGACATAATTTTCAGTGTATATAATGTTTGAAATGAATAAATTAGAAGAAATTATCACGTATCGATAGAAATAAGGCACAGGCAAAATTGATTCATGATTAGTACCTTTTAAGCTTTAGAGTAGTATATTGCAATAAATTGTTATATTTCGGATATGAAAAATAAATAAATATTGTAAAGTAAATGAAATAGTGTAAAAAGTAGTGTAAATGCTAATTCAGAAGACATATTTAACATGCATCCAGACAAGAATGGCACGGTGAACCGAAAAATATTAATAAAATAAAGTTATTTTCTTTTGGTAAATTTAGTTGAGGGCTGGAAACTTAAGTTGAGAATAATTGGTATTTTAATAATGTATGAAAATAAAACAACTGATAAGAATGAAGGACAGGAAATATTATAAATACGACTATCCTTATAATTGGTTTTTAATAATGTGTAAAAATCGTGTAAGCATAACGTGTTTGCTTTAAAACAAAACCCATACCCTCAAGGATACCGCGATAACTAGAATGCATGGTAGGCGGGTGCAGATCCCACCCTTGGTAGATGAGTGAGTTCCGACAATCGGACAATTCAGAGAAATTAATATAATTTTTTTATTATTCCAGAAAAAAAATCAACCATCTCAATTATATATATATATATAGCTTCATTTATTAACGAACAGAAAATTAATCATGTCTGATGAAATTAGAGGACATATTATAGTCTTTGTAGAAAGGAATTCGATCTCTTTTCATAGTTTCAATCCGCGAATACACTTCATGTGCTCTAAATTGCGAGGCTTCTGAGATCCATTATAAAAAGATTTCAGATGCAACTAGTACAAAATATCTGTGTAAGCAACTGGATTAAACAACTGGTGCAAGACAGCTCGTGTACAATTATATGTATGATACACATATTTTTTTTTAAACTGATGTAAGGCAGAGAGAAACGTGAAGAACAAAATACGTACTGAACTGGCACTGAAAGTATCAACATACTCAGAGAGAACAAAATATCTAAAACAAATAATGCATATGTTGATTGATGCACAATAGGTCAGTCTCTATGGTCCAAGTGCGCTTCTGGTGAAGTTTCATCCTTGTAATGACTTCCCTAATCCACCTTTGAGATAGCAACCAGATTGGACACATTAATACGTTACGGACACGATGACAAACGTTCTCGTAAAGCTGACACCTTCAAGATACCCAATGACCGCGCACCTGAATTTTCTATGGAGAGGATTAAGAAAATGATATAGATATTAAAACCACGCAAAAATTGAACCATGAGCAAAAATCCATGTAACTTCCGCCACATAGGCTCTGTCATGCTGAAGCACATAGTATCTTGGGAGTCATCTCCAATTCTTTTCGTAATAAATTCTGGATTATTGCGTGTTTTGTCCTCTATTGTTTTGATAATAATCAAAACATAAATTAAAATAAATATTTATAAAATATTTTCAGTTACATTTAATTGTTTACAACTAATTTGATAAATGCATAATATAATATATATATATATATAATATATACTATTTATATATAATTAAATATATATAAGATATATAATTATAATATATATATATAAAAAATAAATATAATATATAATATATATATATAAATATATATAATATATTAATAATCATTATATATAATAATATAATATATATAATATATATATAATATAATATATAAAAGTATTATATATAAATATAAAAATATAAAAATATACTTTTTTTGTAATATTATTTAATTAATTTGTAACCTAAAATCTCACAATTTTTGGAGTACCATATGTATCGAAATTTAATTATATCTATATATATATATAATAATAATTATTATTATAATATAAATATATATACTAGATATAAAATATATACTATATATATAGTAATGTATAATATTATATATATATATATATTAATTATATTATATATATATTATATATATTTTATGTTATAATAGAATGGATTATATCATTACCAAATGCATTCACACGAAACTTTTTTCACTGTATCGAATCAAATGTTGAGAAAACAGAAAATTGGCCAAATAAAAAGCTTTAATAAGCCTATAAAAATTAAATCATGAGCTCTGACAGAAATAGTTAACAAAAAATTTTGAGATTCGTAAGATGAATTGAAAGGCAAACTGTTGAACTTATTTATTTCTAACATCATTTACATAGAAGATTTTAGATATCTACAAAGAAGATAGAAATTAAAAACATTTTTTTTAAATATTATAATATAAAATTACTAAATATTTAGTAAAAAAATTAGAAATAAGTATAAGTATAAGAATAAAATTTAAATTAATAAAAAACTAATTAATATTTAATTTAAAAAAAAAAAAATAAAAAAATAGTATATAATATGTTAATATTATATTGACTATATATTTAATAGGTTCTAGGAGCAAATAGCTTATGCCTATTTATCCCAATGCGTATAATATTATGTAATATATATAATATAGTATAATACAATATAATATATATATATATCAATCTATATAAATATAATATACTATATTTTAATATATATATAATATATATTTTTATAATATAATTTCAATAAGCCTGCACTCGTGCTACTCGGCCTCAGCACGAGTGAACAATTAGGAACAATCTTCAAATGCAAATCCATAAGTAAATAATATTCTATTATTTTTGCGATTTGTCAAATAAATGAAATTAATACATAAAATTTTGAGGAGAATCAAAATGAAAAAGAAAACTAAATTAGGAAAACTTAAGTTGACTCAATGTTTATGAAAATAAAAATCGTACCCATGTAATAAAAAATATTATTATAAAGTATAAATTATTTATAAATACTATGTTATAATAAAAAGTTTAAATACTATACATAAAATAAGATTATAACGAAATATTATATAAAGCAAATAAATAATAAAAATACCAAACTTTAGAATTATAAAGAAAATAAAAAGAATGAAATATATTAAATTACGTTAGTCATAGAATTAACAATAGAAACGTTTAAATAAAAAAAAAGATATGAACAGCAATATTTATTAATATTAATATAATATATATATAATAATATATTATATTATAAATAGATAATATATATATATATCTAGCTATAATAATAATACTATATATATATAATAAATATCTATTAATTATCAATAATAAAATTATATAATTATAATATATATATATAATATATAATATATAATGAATATATTATAATATATAAAGTAAGTAAATATATATATAATATATAATAATACATATCAATATAGTATAAATATAATATATATAATATATATATATCATATATATAATATATATAATAATATATTAATTAATAACGAGAGAGAGAGAGAGAGATGAAGAGAAAGAAGAGAGAGAGAGCACAAGTAGTAAAAAGTTACTGGAGTCGCCACTGATATACATAATAATATATATATTATATATATATAATATAATATACTATAATCTATAATATATAGCAATATATATAATATAGTGATATAACATAAAATAATACTTATTATTTATATACTATACTATATATATAATATATTATAATATAAAATACAACATTGTAATAAAGTCTGAAAGTAATCTTACTTTATGTATTGCCATTCTTTTTAAGCGCAAAATTAAAAATGATAACATAAAAATCACTCAAGAGAAAGAAGATATAATAACAATAATAAGTAAAAGAAAATGGCGTGGAGAATATAATATAATAATAGCTTATAAATTAAAACGCAGTATGAAAAAAATCCAAAGAAATAATATAAGTATTTATAAACCCCAAAAGAAAACTAAGTATAACGAAGGGAGAATATCGTTAGTTGACGTGCCATGCCAGAATGAAAATTGCGAAAGAGATAGAAAATCAAATACTCTTCGCGAAAACCTAATAAAAAGTTATTGAAAATTTAATTACTAAAGATGCAGCTTAAAATAAGCTCAGAATGCATTATTCTCTCTAATAATAATAATAATAATAATATATAATAGCACAGAAATCTACAGGGCAGCTTAAAATAACACCAGTACATCTGTGTTAACGAGTTCGTTTAAATGGAAGAGAATATAGTCTACAAATGAAGAAAATTTACCAGGGAGCTTATAAAGGAGAAATAGAATGAAAATATTAACTGGAGCGGCAGCGTAAAATAAAGATTGCGATAACATAGGTTCTAATATACCATGCAGCTAATCAGGTCTGCCATGCAGAGAAAAAAAATACAAATTATAAGTATGCCATACGCTACTATTAATTTATACCGAATTTCCAAACGTAAGGGTGCGTGAAAATTTTTAAAAAATTTTATAATGTAAGATAAATTCCTATTAAAAAAAACTAATTGCAAAAACAAAAAGTAAATTCTATTTCTTACCTTTAGCAAACCATTCACACAGAGAAGGGAATTTATTTGCCAACGTAAGTGCGTGAAAAAATCAAATAAAGTTATTACATAATTTGTATTAAAAATATTTATACTATGTTATTATTATGGTTATTATTATTGTTTTTATCTCAAAACCATTATTTAAAATTTTTTACTAATTAATACAATTAAATTTATTTTAATACATTATTTTAATTAATTTAAATATTATAAAATTCTTTAAAAATGATCTTAAAATTATTATACTATGCCGTATAAATGTGTTAAAGTCATATGACTCTATTAATTTTAATACATATTCTGTGACAATATGAATTACATTAAATAAAATAATTTTCTTTATTAATATTATGTTTATATAATAATTTTATTAAAATATAAAACAAATGTAATTTAATATTCTATATTAATTTTATTAAAAGATTAATTCAAAATTATTTATTATATTTTATTAAAATTTGTATTATTTTAATTATATAATATATATATTTTCTATTAATATTTGTACCATATGTAGATATTATTATAATATATATTATATTATATTATTGGTTCAGTACATTATATATTTATTTATAAAAATGATTTAGAAGTAATATAGTAATATTTTATCTGTTTTCCTTTCAAAGTTCAATTACGTGAATGAATGCGCGTCATTAACTATACGTTAATTATAATTATTATTTAATTTTTATAATAGGTAGGCTATGAGCGTACTTTAAACCGGCTTATCACTACTGTTATGTCCAAAAGCAAGCCATCGAAAAGAAATTATTATCTTAAAAAGATCTAACTGGCTTCGTAAGTTATAGTAAGGAATAAAAAAAAATATTTTAAAACACTGGAGAGAGAAAAAAAATATTTATATGTAAGAAGTACTATCACTTATTCTTTTAAAACACAAAACTGAAACATCGTTTTCACTCACCGCTTGTTCTCAAAGCTAACTCAATTTTAAAATGCGTTTGGGGAAGATGCTATGGAAACGGGCGTAAATTTCCAACGAAAAAAAAAAAGAAAGCTAATCTAGTTTCTTTTGTTTATAATATAACAAATTTTGGTTGAAAATCATAAAAACGTAAAAAGAAAAAATTTGGAAAATTATATGTGACTAGTATAGCTAATTCACGGTTTAAAATGATAAAATAAAATTATGAAATAAAAGACGAAAATCCCAAAATTCTTCGTGTACACGTGTCTCCAAATCTGAATTTTTTTATTTAACGTGTATTTTTCTAAATCTTATTAAAACTGTTATAGAATGTACTTTCCGTTGATAAGGTAAATTATAAATAATTTTTTCCTTTTGATATTTATTTTAATAATCTGATATACAATAAGTTTAATAACATAGTTGTTGTTCTGAAAAAGGAGTTACCATTGGAGCGAAACTCCACTCTTTCAGCTAATAAACTCCATATCAGTCTATCAGCCTTTAAAAATGATATGTTTGTAATTCCTAAATACTATCTTTTCAAGAACTTCTGAATCATTCTCAGAAATCTATAGACAAATGAATTCGTTTGGACTAAAGGGTTAAAACGGTATAAAATGAAGAAAAAATCTACAAGAATTGGTTAGAAAAAAAAAAAACAAATTCTGAAAATGATTTACTGTCATTTGGGTCGTCTCATGCTAAACGTTGTACACGTGTTTTTTTTAGAAATTTGAAAGATAAAAGAAAATTGAACTTGAATTAAAAATTGAAGCTTTGTTTATACGGAAAATTATTATTAATATTTAATTATTTATTTGCGTTTTAAAATGTCAATATACTGGAAATAAAATTATTTGTTTGTTGATAATATGAAATCTGTATGACCGAACCTTACAGAAAGAAAAACAAGAAGAATATTGATGGAGGGGGTGGAAAATTTTCAACGGAATAGTTCCTAATGAAAATTACGATAAAGAACATTTTAATAAAGAAATTAATTGAAATATAACCGTTATTGGTTACATTGATTAGTTTCTAAATTAGAAAATAAACGCTACGGGAGACAACAGAAAAGAAAAGTCTTAAAGAAATTCTGTAATGGTGTCAATGAGTGAGAGTTTAGATTGGGTGAATGCAGTTATACAAAGGGTTTTGTTAATGATAGATTTCCTTTTTGGGAGGATTAGTGAGTATTTAATTTTATAAATTAAATACAAAATTGAAACTTGAATTGTGTGTTAAATACTTAAGTTGGCAAAGAAAGCAAAAATATTAACCTGATTAGTTGTTGTATTTAAAGTTAGATTTCAAAAAGGTTCACTTAAGATTTTAATTAATGTTTCTTTGTCTTTTAAAAATTTCATGGTTTAATTGTCGTAATTTGCATCTTTAGAAAATGTTGGAGTAAGTTTTAAAAATAATGATTTTTCATGTATTCCAGTTTCAAAGATGTGTACTTACATTTTCTAAAGTTTGTTCACAACATATGTTGATTGTTCCCCCCCTGGGGAGAAAAAAGGAAAGAAAAATTTTTAAGAGTTTGTGGGGGAAGGTCGGGAGGGAATGAACTCGTAATGCAGGAAAGTTGTTTAAGCGAAGGTAAAATAAAGTGCTCTTTATACTCATAATAATAATTAACAAGTTCTTGTTGTTCTCGTAATTGCAATGGGGTGTGGTATGTCAGGATTCTGAATTAAGGAAGGTCCTGTAGTGATCATTAACCCGGGGTCTGAGTTGTTGGGGGGACTATTTCTGCTAAAACGGTAGTGTTGTGGTGAACTTGTTTTCTTGAAGAGCTATAGGGGTAAGTTGGAGGTTCGTCTAAAGAAAATCTAGGAAGGAGTGATGGTGGGATGGATGCTAAGTCTTGTAAAGTTGTAGATTTTGGAGGGGAAAGTAAGCCTTGGAAAAAATTTTCTAGGTATTCTTATAATGTGCATCCGGAGGTGCTCACGATGGAAAGGTGGTTCTCCGGTGGTATTTGTTGTCTTGTTAGCAAATGGGGTGTGTATGGTGTTGGATATTTTAGTTTAGTAAATGTGGAGTTCTTTCCAGTGGGAATAAACTGTATGTTGTAAATTTTGTGGTATTTGACAGTATGTGTAGGAGCTTGTGGTGTCGTCGGTGTTGACTTGTGTGGTGTTGTTGGGTTTTGTGTAGGGAAATGGGTTTGGTGGAAAGCGGAATATGGTAGCTGTATGTTTCGTATGTTTGTTGGGGGAATTGTAATTTGTCGAATTTGTTTTGGAGAGGTGTGGTTTTGGTATGTAGGTCGCTCGCCGTGGGGTTGTTGTGGTGGGAGGGTTTGGAAATTTTGTAAATTTAGATATTTTTACATGATTAACTTGGACAATAAATTTTGAAAGAATTTAGACCCTTGAGTAGACGTTTTGTTATACTCAGGACAAAACACGTGTAGGATCTAAATAAGGACCTGTCCAGTTTTGGCAAGTTGGGGGGGGTTGTTAGATTAAGGACTTTAAGAGTGAACTAAATAGCCTTATTTCAATTGAGTTACGCCCCAGTTTTGGTAGTGGTTTTGAAATTTGCCATTTTCTGTTTATGTCGTTGTAAAGTGTTCACTTAAAGCTATGTCTCTAATTAAGTTCGGCTCCTGGCTATTCATCAACACATAATTCAAAATTATTACCTTACGGGTGGTTTGTGTAGAAAGTAAAAGGGATCGAATAGGTTGAGAAGGTCCCAGGAAGTCGTTGTTGAGAGTGTAGGAAGGAAGTGGGAAGTACCGATGGCGAATAGAGGTTTAGTTTAATGGCAAGTTTTGTGTAGAATGGAATGTATTAGAACCTCCATCATATATATGGGTTGAACATACCGTGTCCGTAGATATGCTATCGCATATGCATTTCTTTTCAACCAATGCATTACTCGGGCGGTGGGTCGCACACTATGTGAAACTGTCCTAATGCGCCCATTGAGCATCATATCTCCTTAAAAAGTTTGGGAGGTAGTGTTTCCGGTGCGCGAATCAGGAAATAATTACCTCCTGAGTAGAAAAGGGACGATTATCCTCTCTAGGGATATCCTGTGGCAATGTCTTGGTAGTAATGGTTTGTTTAGGGAGGACAAAGTTCACATCTAGTAGAGAGTCGTTCATCAAAGGGATATATTTTTAACCATTGTGTTAGATTTGCCATTAGTGGTAAAGGTCCAGAAATGGTCTAGAATGGACTCCTGGAAAAAGTCATAGGGAGGAGGGTATGGCTTTTATGGGGTGCTTTTGGTAGTATCCTTCCAATGGTTAAGGAAGAGGTAAGGACAGTAGTTAACAATAAGCATGGCTAAGCTTAATGGAGTTTGGGGAAAATGTAAAGGTTCTCCGAATTCTAAATCAGTTTCTCATGGCGTCCGACAGTGTCCCGCTGCCTAAGAGAGGACATGGAGTGGTCTATGACTAGATGGATTAGTGTGTTCCCTGGTAGCTTGGGATTAAGGAAACGTCCAACTGTTTGCATAATTACAAAATGTTACAATTAAAACAGGATATGTAAATACAATGGAATTAAGTTGGCCTAATGGTATAGAGAAACCATATTTGTATGGAACAGAACGAGTTAATCATGATTTAGATAATATGGGACTATTGGTGTCTAATGCTGTAAATTCTGGCCCTAGAATAAGAACAAGGAGGAGGAGGAGGATTTCTACTTAAATAGTCAGGAATAATATTTAGTTTGCCTTGTTTGTAAATAATTGTTGGATTAAAGTGGGCTATGAATAAATTCCATCTTTCTAAACGACCTGTAAGTTGTTTATGACGTATGAGGTGAATCAATGACGTTGGGTATGCCGTAATAATTGTAAGCGATAACCGAATACGGCATTCTAAATATGTTTGGCAACGTCAGATCTGTATTCAAAACTACGCCAAGCTGCTTCTCGAATAAAGTTTATATAGATTAGCTTCGGATTGTAGCTGCTCCGGATATGAAGGGATAATGGCTTTTCTTTTGCCATTCCGGTCCAATTGTATAGGTAAGCGCGGGGCCTAGTAGGTGCGCATCATGTCTGTTCAAATTCCATTGGAAGTCAGACTATCAAGCGGAATTGTTAATCTGTGGGAGAGTAATATCTTGTCTTTTAAGATTAAAATCAGAGCTCTTTGTTGCTTTGGTCCCAAGAAAATTTGCATCTACGTGTTTGGTACAATTTTGTTAAGGGTTTGGGTTCAAGGACGGAGTCCGGAGTCTAATACCTAAGTGAGCTAAGAGTAGTTAGGAACCAGAAAAAGATGCTGGTTTGCTGCACGTTTAGTAAAGGTTTGAACTGTATTAAGCTGAGCTGAAGTTAAGGGGTCAGTAGAGATTGCCCCCTGCTCTTGGAATTTAAACCGCAGAAAAAGGAAGACTGGTTGTGAAGAAACATGATACATTTAGCAAGTTGAATCATTCATACTTTATTCTTTAACAAAACAGGATGGAAAAGCTTTTCTAAAGCTTACCGAAAATGTTGTTAATGTTTTTCCCCCAAGTAAATCGAAAGACAGATCGCTGCCAAGAAACTCTGCATGCTCAACTAGGAGTGGCAACAACCCATTTCCATGTCCTTGGCGAAACTACCGGAGGGTGCATTGAGACAATGAGTCAAAGTGAGTCCCTTGTTGGTCGCATACTGACCCCTCGCGGAGTGCGGGAAGCTAGTAAGCGTTGTTCTCTTCCTCCGATCAGGACAATGGTAACCGGCGAGAAGAATCGAGAACTGGCTGAAAAAATTTTTGGATTTTCCAGCGGTACAGTGCTAGTTAATACAATACAGAGTGGCAGGTGGAAGCGGTCCTAGAACAGTGTGGCTGTTATGGTGCCTGTAATCGGCCACAATTCTTGCGATTGAAGAGTTTACATTTGAATGAAGAGCAGTAGAGCTCGAATGGGATCTACTAGTGAATCGGATGGTAAGCCCTTTTTGTAGGCGACTGCCCAATCGTCTATCTGGGTCAAGTAATGTAATGGCGGGAGGCGGTAACTCAGTGGGTCGGTACGTACCATTTAGAGTTTTCTTTAAAGTGTAGGAAAATTTAGTTAACGGAAAATTGGGAGACATCATCAATCTTCTAAGCTATTCATCTTTTACAGCATTAAAATCAATGAGTTTTTCTAACTGATTGAACTTGAAATGAAGCAGGGTCTTCAATTATTTTTGAAAACCTTCCGCTGTACCAAATACCGTTCAGGTCTTTATGCAAAAAGTGACTTGAGTTAAGCGAGCCCTTTGGAAAGAAGTTGCCAATT
>JABUQX010100014.1:27500-32500 GCA_015478945.1 Trachelipus rathkii
GTGCATTAGATCGACAAAATCAAATCATGTTACGAATTCAAATCTACTATCCAAGAATTTTGCAAGATGCCTTACACGGCCACAGCTTTTCTACCACTCAAGCGAGGGTTGAACGCTTATTTTCGGATTTAAAAATAATAGAAATTGGATCTAAGAACATCCTTAAAGGAGGATTTTCTTGATGCGTTTATTACTTTAAGAAAAAAAAATTTTTTATATATTTTTTTTAATATATATAAAATTATATTACATATGTTCAGATAGTTTATAGTTCAAAAAAGAATTATTTTAAAGTTAGAAAGGAGTAATTTTAATATTTTAAAAATTTGTTTTCTACAAAATCTTTTCTATATTTTTAATAATAAATAAAAAATAGTTAATCTCAATAAGCTTAGCAAGTAAAATAATTAAATAATAATAATTTATATTATTTAATTATATTATTAATAATTATTATAATTATTATAATTAATTGCAAATTCCTATTTAATTATTTATTAAATTTGATTATTTAATGAGTAAACTTATTCTTTCGTAAAAGTTTATAATTCAAGTTGAAATATACAATATGTATAAATTGATACAAATCTTTACCTCAAAATCCAAATCATTGTCAAAATACCAAAATAAAATCAACAAAATTAAATATATATATATATATATATATATATATATATATATATATATATATATATATATATATATATATATATATTTTTATATATATATATATATATATATAGTATATATATATATATATATATATATATATATATATATATATATATATAGGACCTGTTATGTTTTAAGACTCCGTGAGTTTTGATTTTTTTTTTGTTTTTTTTTTATATATTTCTAGTATATGATCCTAACAGTCAATTTAAGGGGTGACGGACATGATTCAAAAATATATAGGACCTGTTACGTTTTACGACTCCGTCAGTTTTAATTTTTTTTTTAACTAAAGGAATACCCAAGGGTAAACCGCAAAGATGGCAGGAGTCGGGGTCTCTCGGCCTTCCGGGGGAACGACAGGGTAGGACTATTTCCCCCCCTCCGGGGAGGGTCTCCGGAACCCCCGCTCTTTGGTATTTGGGTGTCGCGGGGGTTCCTCCGCCCCTCCCCTACGGGGTATGGAAAACGTCCCCCGTCGGCTCGAGCCCCTATTTTTTTTTTTTTAATTTTATATATTTTTTTTTTTTTTAATAAGCTTTACTCTCTGATTCCAATAATTGGTTTTTCTGTAAGTGTTGTACTTTTCGAGATATTTCATTTATGAAAAAAAAAATATTTTTTTGTTTTTTTTTGTTTTTTACATTTTTGTAATAAGCTTTATACGCTGATTTCAAATATGTAATTGGTTTTTCTGTAAGTGTCGTACTTTTCGAGATATTTCATTTTTTAAAATTTTATTGATATAAATGTGATTTTAAAATATTTCGAACTTTGAATCCCCGTCCATCACCACAAAAGTTAATTGTTATAATAAATAATATAATATAAAAAAAAAAAAAAAAAAAAAAATAAAAACTGACGGAGTCTTAAAACATAACAGGACACTATATATATATATATATATATATATATATATATATATATATATATATATATATATATATATATATATATATATATATATATATATATATATATATATATATATATATATATATATATATATATATATATATATATATATATATAAATATATATATATATATATATATATATATATATATATATATATATATATATATATATATATATATATATATATATATATATATATATATATATATATATATATATATATATATATATATATATATATATATATAAATCGATAGGACGATATATATAAATCGCGAAGACAGGCCCTGGTTCGATCCCTCGGCAGGATCCTAGGTAGCAATTACCTAGAGGTTTCCCTCCTTTTGGTTTTATAAATATATATATATATATATATATATATATATATATATATATATATATATATATATATATATATATATATATATATATATATATATATTTATTATTCGAGCGTTGTCGAGTGTGGACAGCAGTGGAAACAGAGGAGAAGCGGAAAACAGAAGGGCCAGAAGAGAGTGATTGGAAAGATGGATTAGTCTGAAGTGATTTATTGAAGAAATGAAATAGTCTGAATAATCTACGCAAAAAGTGGTTAGACAATATTTTGAGGAAGAGACATTTAAATTTTATTTCATTTGTAATCTGGGTTCGAGGAGCTTCAAAATTTTAAAATCATTTCTTTTAGCAATTTCGGAATATGAATTATTAAATACAGAAAATAAAATTATAATGAAGAAATTAAAATAATGGATTGTAGAAGGTGAAGCTGCGTTTTTCAAGACAATCGTTGAGTCCTATGAAGAAAATTTTTCAAATTCTCTTCCACTGGTGGCAAGGGTCCGGAAGCCCCCTTCTATCACATTAAACTTTTGTGGGTGGTGAATATAGAGTAAAACATATTACTAATACCAGTAAGTGATGATAATGATAATAATGTTAATAATAAGTGAATAGTGGTGAATAATTTTAAAATACAGTGAATATAGTGTATTAGCGTAATAATATTAATTAAAAAGTGTATAATATTAATATTAAAATATAGTAAATAGTAGAGATTATTAGTGAAATATAATGTATTTTGTTAAATATAGTGTTTAGCATAATAGTAATAATGATAATGATAGTAATATTTATATTTTATGAATATTTATATATATATATATATATATATATATATATATATATATATATATATATATATATATATATATATATATATATATATATATATATATATATATATATATATATATATATATATATATATATATTTATATATTTTTTATGTGTATGTATGTATGTATTTGTATATGTATATATGTATTTCTTTTTTTAATATTTTATATTCATTTATTTAAAAAGCGCCCTGTAGCTCAGTGGTGAGCCTCGAGAAACAAAGTGGGGGTCCCAGGTTCGCAACTGGTCGGGTGGAGAATGAGCTATTCTCTCTTGAGGCTTTGCTTCGTCCTGTTCGGACATTAAGCGAGTACACCTCCTTCTTGATTAAAGCTCTGCCCGTGAGCGATGGTGTTTATCTGTAATATATATATATATATATATATATATATATATATATATATATATATATATATATATATATATATATATATATATATATATATATATATATATATATATATATAACTCTATATATACGAACGTTAGGAGGCGGGTGGCCCGGATGGCACCCGAGTTTTGAGGGAATGTGCTTACGTGCTGACCCCGCCCCTCGTTCAACTATATTCTCTATGTCTCAATACTAACACTTTCCCTCAGTGTTGGAAGCACGCACATGTCCAACCTATTCCGAAAAGGAAGCCGCTCTGATCCTTCCAACTATCACCCTATAGCTCTTACTTGTATTCTATCTAAGATCTTTGAAACTCTTCTCAACTCTCATTTCTTAGATCATCTGGAATCTCATTCACTTCTTTCCGATCGCCAGTACGGCTTTCAGCGCTCGGTCTACTGGCGATATGCTTTCCTATCTTACTGATGGTTTTCCGCCTTAGGAACTACGGGAGACTTGCGTGGTGGCTTGACATATCAAAGCATTTGACCGGTGTGGCACGCGTCACTGCTCTCAAGCTCCCCTCTTTGGGTTTCCTCCTTCTCTTTGCTTACTTATGTCTAGTTTTCTTTCAAATCGCTCAATATCGGCTGTTGTTGATGGGGCGACTTCTTCTTCCTTTTCTGTTAATAGTGGTGTTCCTCAGGGTTCTGTCTTATCTCCTACTTTTCATTAATGATCTTCTCACCTGCACATCCAACTCTATTATCATGCCGATGACTCGACCCTTCATTCTTCGCTCATTTCAATTCTGCTCATTCTTTTACTTCAAAGAATTGCTTCGCCTTAATCTTTCCGATTTAATTCTCGCTGATCTGGATAGAATTTCGGGGTGGGGTTGTCTCAACCTTTTGAAATACAATTCTTTAAAAACCCAACTTCTACAAATCTCCCTCTCTAAGACACCTTATAACTTTCCTTCTCTTTCGACGGTTCTCTCGTCTCTCCTGTTGACAATATAAACATCCTTGGCCTTAACATAAACAAAAAAATGTCTTGGAAACCTCACATCACAATGGTTGCTAGGGCGGCCTCAAAGAAACTGGGAGTTCTGTTTAGACTGCGAGACTTTTTTTCCTCTTCTCAGTTACTCCAGCTATACAAGGGCCTCATCCGCCCTTGTATGGAGTACTGCTCTCATATCTGGGGGGCTCTGGTTTCACCCGGCTTTTAGATAGGGTCGAGTCAAAGGCCAAAAGGCTTATAAATTGTCCCATACTTTCCAGTTCACTTGACCCTCTATCTTTGCGGCGCGATGTTGGTGCTTTATCTCTTTTCTATAGGTACCGTAGTGGCAGGTGCTCGAGGGAACTTATCACCCGCGTACCACCACCTTTACGTCGCCCTCGTAGCACAAGGGGTGCTGTGTCTGCGCATGAGTTTTGTGTGGATATTGGTAACTCCAGGCTAGTTCTCTGCGGTGCTTCCTTCTTTCCTGCCACCTCTGTTCTGTGGAATTCTCTTCCATCTTCTGTGTTTCCTGCTGAATTTAATCTCCCCCACTTCAAAGCCTGCGTCTGCGCTCATCTGCGTAATTTGCGTTAGTTGTTCGATTCTGAGGCGTGTAACACCCCCTCCTTGAATAGGGCTCTGCCCGTGAGTGGTGGTGACAACTGTAAAATATATATATATATATATATATATATATATATATATATATACTCTTTCTTATATATATATATATATATATATGGTCATATATATATAAAAAAAATATATATATATATATATATATATATATATATATATATATATATATATATATATATATATATATATATATATATATATATATATATATATATATATATATATATATATATATATATATATATAT
>JABUQX010100014.1:37500-38738 GCA_015478945.1 Trachelipus rathkii
TGTATTGGATGTTAAATCAGTGATGTGTTTAGGAATGGGATTATCGGATCATTATGTTGTTCTATGTAAAATTCAGTTAGTGGGGACGGATGGAGGAAGGTGATACGTAAGGAAGTGTGTAAAATTAAGAGTGAGAAGTTTAGTGAACAAGGTAATAAGGATAAGTATGTAAGAACGCTCGCAAGTAAATCAGTTGAATGTGAACAAGTTGGAACTGAACAAATCTGGGAGCAATTAGTAGTGCAAGAGAAGTATGTGGGTGTGCTAAAGTAGGAAGAAAGAATGATAGCAGTGAGTGGTAGAATAAAGAGGTGATGCAAGCCGATTAAAAGTAAAAAAAGAAGCACGTGGTTGAATGTACTAAAGCAAATGATGAAGTTTCAAAGAAAGATGCTTGGAATTATATAAGGAGGAAAAGGAATGCTAAAAGATGTATACGTAAGAGAGAAAAGAAAGAGGTAAATGAACAGTTTGGAAGGAGAATGAATGGGGACATACAAAGGAATAGGAGAGCTCTTCTGGAAGGCCTGAAAGGTTAAGGAGTAGAATAAGAGACCTGCTTAGAATAATGAATAGGATGGTGTTTTGTAACTGATGAAATGGATGTGAGTGGAGTGTGGAAAAAAACACTTTGGCTGTATATTAGCGTAATGATGAGATGATCATGACTGTGTGCTGGGTTTGATGGTACAAGAAGAATAGGTACAATTGGGGATGAGGTTATTAGCAAAGAGGAGGAAATGGGTAGAGTGAGAAAGTTGAAGAATGGTAAATCTGCAGGTATAGATGAAATTACTGGTGAAATGATCAAGAAGAGGCAAGATGGTGATTGATTGGATCTTGAAGTTGTGTAATAAAGCGTTTATGGAGGGTATAGTTTCGAGGGATTGGAGAAGAGCAGTAATAGTACCTTTATATAAGGGTAAGGGAGATAAAGGGAACTGTAGAAATTATAGGGTATTTAGTTTATTGAGTGTTGTAGGGAAGATATATGCTGGTGTTTTGGTCGAAAGAGTGCGTCGAGTGACTGAAGGACTGATTGGTGAAGAACAAGGTAAGTTTAGGAGTAGTAGAGGATGTGTGGATCAAATCTTTACATTGAAGCAAATGAGAAAATGAGAGAGAGGAAGAATAAATTGTATTTAGGTTTTATGGATTTGCAACAGGGGTATGATAGGGTTAATAGGGAAGGTCTATGGCAGGTGTTAGTGATATATAGTGTTGGTGATAGGCTTCTA
>JABUQX010100015.1:0-10000 GCA_015478945.1 Trachelipus rathkii
TCAAGTAAAGGGTCATCGTAAGGTACTGAGTTGTCAACTACTCAGGATCAAATGAAGCGGTTTGTATAGTGATGTTTACAGTTGGTCTTGGGTTTTTTTTGGCTTATGTTCAGAGTCCTCGTGAAATATTTTGATTGAATAACAGTATCTTAGAGACGTTTTGGATTGTAGTACTGGAATGTAAACTGACCAGTCGTATTTTTTACTTAAAGTTTTGTATGTATTTGTTAAATATAATATAGAGACTTCGGTACTATGGGTTTCTCTCTGTTGTTGCGCGTATTACGGGCTTTAGGATAATTTAACGGAAGCATGGTTCGTTGGTATTATTTCAGACTTCTACTTTTTTGTTCAGAGATTCGGGACTGATATGTTATACGGTTTATGTGTTGTTAGCGTAAATAAAGATAAGAGTGAATTTTAATTCATACTATCTTTGGTAATGTGTTACGGTATCTAGTGTACTGATTTTTAACTTAACGTCTCTGGGCCAGAATCATTAATTGTTTCTCCTATGTTATTGAAGGGCAGTCGTGGCAGGGGAGTTTGGTAAAGTAGCATTGTTTTTTTTGGGGTGCATTTGGTATTTATGTGATCGGGGCTGAATAGGGTGTTGTTTGGAGGGTAAAAAAGAATACTTGTTTTTGTAAGTACTGGATCCATGATTTTGGAGATGTTAGTTTGATAAGTGATGTTAGTTTTAATACGTAGCTAAGAGGTAATGGAATGGTTTTTACGGTGTCATATTCGTAGCTTAATTCTTCCTTAGGATATGCGTGTCTGTACTTTCACGGTAGTATTTTTTAATGTTTTGCCTTTTTTATGTTGATTCTAAGTTTCTAATCAATAATTATTATTATGGGAGGATGGGTATTTTAAGTTTATGCTCATCATGAGTGTGTGTTTGTTGTCTGTTGGTGTTTTTCAGAATTTTTATTGGATGTTGAGTGGGGGTGCATATGCGGAGTGCTCTCAGGTATAGGTAGGAGTATATAGTAAAGTGGCTATATTTTGTATGTTTTTTGTTGTATGGTCAAGAAAATATAATTACAGTTAGTTTAATGTAAGTGGGCTGAGGGGAGGTATGGATGTTATATTCCTTGTATAACTTGAAAAGCTAGTTTAAGTGTGAGGGAATCTTTCCATGATAAAGTTAAATAGTGTCTAAAAAGTGGTGATTTTAGTTGGAATTATGGGTAGTAATTTACTGTAGGTTGACCAGGTATAAGTGAGGGGTGTTATTTAGTTAAGTTTATATAATTAAGTAGATATAGGATTTAGTGAATTGAAGTTTGTCTGTGGTTAGAGCGATAGTCTGACTTACGAATACGTTTCAGTTAACGACTATAATCGTAGCCATGTGGATAATGATCTAATTGAGGTATTAGGAGGTGAAGGATTGGGGTTAAAATTATATGATATAATGTTCTATTTAAACTCATGAAGAGGTTATTAGGCGAGGGTGGGGGAGGTGGAAGGATGAATCCCATTATTAGATAGGCCTATTGATTTTGACGGTAGATATTGATTCTTTAATTTCTAAATATATTATGGTTTAAATAAATATAAGTATAAGAAGTATTAATTCTGTTGAATTAATAGATAGGGGTAAAAGTAGGTAGATATGGTTTATATTTGATTAGAAGTTTATCAAAGTTTTCAGGCAGTTGTTAAAGTGGGATGGTATATAGGTTACGGTAATGTAGAGGGTTAATAATTATAAAGATATATATATGGTTAACGTAATCAAAAATAATTATGGAATTTATTGAGTGGATTAAGGGTTTTATATTTTCATAAGAAGGTTAATAAATCATAGAATATATGAGTCTAATAGTCTCCAACATTTGTTTTCTCTCATGACTTAAATATTTTCCGATTAGGAAGAGAATTTTCAACCTCATGAATATGTCGGAGTGATGTTACGTGTGTGTTGTGAATAAGCGACAGGTTAGTGTCTATCAATATTTTATTATGAGGATGTATTGCAGTGATGTTGCATATTTATTGAATTTTGGAGCTCTCGTTCATAGTGAGTTGGTCTGGTATTTTTTTATGTTAAATTTCTTGAGAATTCTTCACCAATATATTTGTGTTTAGATTGTGTAGATTGAATAAATCCAGTTTTTGTGTTTTGGTCGAATTATTGTATGATCCCAGGATGAATTATTTAATTATTTAATTTGTAAATAATTTTACTAATCTAAATCACTCAAATGATTTATTTTTATAGATTGAGCTATTATAATATGTATAAATATGTTTTGTGCGGAGTTTTTTATTAGTATTCTTTAAATTTTAACAGGTATATTGTATAGATATTTTATATTGATCGTTTTAGTTTGATAATTATTATTGTTGATTTACGACTTATTTTGTTAATGTAATGTTCCATTTGTTTGAATAAACCAATTTATTATAAACTCTTAATAAAGAATGATATATTTTTTCTAAGTATTTCACATATTATATTGAGAGTTACTAACACTTCTTCCATTACTATTTTAATTTTCTCTTTTAAGGTTATGAGAGGGGTCTATGTGTTGTAAGTTGTAAAAAAACTGTCGCGAGTGAGAAACGATTATCATTAGTGATGCCCCGTGTTATTGCGATGCGGGACTATCCCAATAATATCGCCTTTCCTCTAGGTATTACAGTGCGGTGTAATGTGAGCAGTCCTGTTGTTGGTTAATGGTAAGTTTGGTTCCATGGTCTCAGAGAACCCCAGTTGTTAATTAAATCTGTAAACTGACTTATTCACTTCTCTCTGAGGGAGCTGCAAGAATGAAACAAATATAGATCCAGGAAAGTTATACATCTTATATTTTCATTTCGTGTAATTTTATTAATTGATAATGTTTTGCACTACAATTTTATCATACCGTTACTGGGTAGTCATCTTGGCAAAACTTGGATTGTAAGGAGCACAACATAAGAGCGCAAATATTATTTGTAAGTATAAAAAGATCCCTGAAACTCTTCTGATTGTTTTTAAGTAAGAGCGATTTTGGTTCTGGATGCTAGGAAAAGTTGTTATCTCTAAGACACATAATGTTTGCAGTTTACGTCAATAAGTTTTTATAAACTTTTTGTTAATTATTACTATAAAGTTCGGTATAGTATTATTTTTTGAAGAGAAATCCAGGTGTATATCTCGTTTATACTCGCTAAATTCTCTTATCTTGTGAAGTAACTGTACAACCGCTAGACATTTCATTTGGCAATTGAGTTCGGATATAGCTGTGTTTTTTATTATTGGTGCCTTTTCTAGCTTGTTCATCGATTCTATCTTTTTAATGATGGCTCTATGATTCTCGGAGAAAGGGAGCTGTGAACTTCTATTCCTTCGTCATGTATTGTTGAGGATATAACTATATTGTTCTCGCCGGATATGACGTAAGATAAGATCACCACATAATATATCTTAATTTTATCCGAATTCTCGATCCAGAACATTCTGCTGGAGAATTTAGTCATTTCTATGGAAAATGTTGTTTCTGTAGGTATTCCACAACCCCACAATTCAGACCAAATGAATTAATATTTAAAATGTTCGCTCATCGATGTTTAAGTTTTTGCGGTGAGGGTATCCGATAAATGCAATGATATTTATGTGTATATATACATAACACAGTACTCGTGTATTTTATGTAAATATATATATGAAATAGAACCTTTTGCTCTGTTATTGCTTTTTTGTACTTTAAATACGTTTCATGTGCAGAGAGTGAGAGAGGCTGTTATTACTTCTTATTTATCCTACCTCTATTTTTGTAGAGTTATATTATATGTAGTATGCATAATAAGTCGAGAGAAGATTGGATAAATTTATTAAAACACTTAAGATGGAATTAATAACGGAGGATGGTTTCCTTACAGTGATTTAGTTTTATTACAAACACTTAGAGATCATTGAAGAATCTAGGAGAATTGCGACTTAATTTAAAAAGTTAAAATAATAGGTATTCTGTATTTTAATTGTGTATCTCGAAAATAACATTATTTTTACTGTGAAGAGGTTGATTTTGTTGTATAATATTTTTTTTTTTTTTTTTTTTTTTTTTTTTTTTTTTTTTTTTTTTAATTCGTTTTACATTAATTGTTACTTTATATAAATATAGATTAATGATTAATTTATTATATATATTAATATTAGAGTATAAAATTTATTTTATCTAAATATGCATTACCAGAAGTAATTAAAAACGGAGAAATGGTTCAGATTAACAGGGGATCGATTTATATACACTTAGAGTGATATAATTTAAAAATACGGTACTGGCTTCATAATCTTGATATAATAATAACTCTTAAAATAATTTATAATGCAGAGAATACGTATTGTGAAAAAACATTTGATTTAATGGCTTATATAGACTAGGGACAAAGCTTCCGTCTATGATGTCTGCGAGTGTAGAAACCTTTGTTTTCAGTATAAGGGAAGTATGACTAGTTCAATACTACAATGATCAGTAATTATAAAATGAAGGTGGTTTTGTTAGATGTTAGTTGGTTGGGGGTTTTTTTATTGGTTATATGATTAATAAGCTCTGTGATTAACCTATCTTGATGCATACTGTAAACCTAGAGCTTTTGGATGATAATAGTCAGAATATGTAAAACTGACAGTACGTCAATTTTATTATCTAAATTTAGTATTGGTATTTTTGTAATATAATAGAGATTCGCGCCTATTGTTTCTTAATTTTGTGAGTATGGCTTAATTTAGTTATTTTAGGATGGGTTATGTTTATTAGATTATTAATTTATTTATTTGTGTTTGAATGGATGAGAAGTACGATGTTATAGGGGTAATAGAGATGAATTTAATTTCATCTCTGGTGAATTTTGGTTCTGTTCTGGAATTTCAATACGTTCCCGGTGCCAATATCATTTGTTCTATCTTTATTTTACCTCTCATCACCTTAATGTAATATGGAAAGGGAACTAGATCGTATGTTCGGCAGGGGATTTGGTAAATATCATTGTTATTTCGGGGGGAATTTAATTCGTATTTAAGGTATAAGGGCTGAAGGGTGTGTTTGAGGGCAACAAGTATTAATTAAGTTTTTAGAGTATAATTATGAATATCGATTTTATGGAAGATGTTGTTTTAGATGTAGTTAGGTAATGCGTATAAGTTGGCTTCATTAACAGGCAATAAGGATGTTTTTAGGTTTTGTCGGTTTTACCGGTGCTTTTTTCCATGTATTGTCATGCTTTTTTGGCATCATTTGTTGTTTTGCTTTTTGTAGGCAGAATTTATTATGGAAGGGGTGGGTATTTTAGTTTTGTAAAGGTTTTGAGTAGAGCCATAAATTGTGTTTTCAGAATTGAATGATGAGTGGGGGTCGCTATATAACAAGGAATAGGTAGCTCTAATAGGTAATAAAAAAAAAGGGAAGTAATTACGCCTAGTGCCTTATTTTTGTGTCCCTCCTTGTTTAGTAAGCCACGGCAGAATATCAGTTATGGTAGGGAGGGGGGGAGGTAGTTCTATAAAATTACTGGTATTATGCCATCGTTATGTGGTATAAGTGTGGGGAAATCTTTCGCCATGAAAGATAAAGCTTGTCTTTAACTAAGGGTATTGTGGCATTTACGGGGTAGAATTTGATCTGTTGAGTGAATAGGGATATGGAGGGGTGTATGTTGTTTTTATTAGATGTTTAGGAAATATTTTCGGTGCAGGTTGATGTTGTTGGTACTTCTGATGTGAAGTGGCTACGAACTATACCGTCGTCGATACTAGTCGTAACCATGTGGAGTTGGAATTTATCGTTTTTTTTATATGGGATGGGTCTAATATAAGACTAATTTTCGTTTCTAATAATTAACTAATCCATGTAAAGAGGTTGGCGAGGGTTAGGGGGAGAAGTGGGGAGCCATGTGATAGTCCATTGATTTTTGAACCGAGTAGAATTGTATTTTTTGCAACGTGAATAGTGGTGATTCGGTTTAAAGAAGTGAAGAAGTATTAACTTTGATATAGGGGGAAAAGGTGTTAGGATTATAATATAGTGTATTGATTTTGATTAGAAGTTAATAAACGTTTTTTCAAAGGGTTGTTAGGGTGTAACGGGTAACGGGTACGGAGGTTAAATAAACGTAACTACTTTATCTGATATTTTTATAATCAGAACTTGATTTTATTATAGTGGATAAGGGTTTTTAATGGATATAGAGGCTGTCTGTATATATAAATAAATATATTAGTGTTTTTGATATGCGAGGGAGAGATTTTCCTATAAGTAGGTTTGAGGGTGTTTGATAAACCTAAGTGAAGGAACATTTTAAGATGTTAGGCATATATTGTTGAATGTTGGTATATTCTGGGGCGTAGGAATACCTCACACGACATACTGTTACTGTATCATTTGGTATTCCTTGAAATACAGGAAATCATTTTGTCATATTATAGCCTTTGTTAATCTTGTTGTATGTATATCCGTGATATATGTATTTATCTATTTATTCTAACGATTATTTATGAATGTTGAACTTTATTATTAAAATGTATACTAAAAGAGTTTTTATGGTGCGGGTTTTTTCTGTGAGGAGGGTATAGGAAAACTGTGTTATTGTCGTTTAGGATGTTATTGCATTTTGTTATATAGTGAATATTGGACCAAATATTACTATTATTATTACTTATTATCACTACGTGGTGATGACTATTTCCTATTTATTTATATTTGTAGGGAGTCAGGGCAATGGTAAAAAATGGATGGCAAGTTATCATTATGATTTTTTGTTTAATCTAGTGTATTGTTCAATAATATACTCTTTTTAGGGATATCTGTATTAACGCTCGTTTGTTTTTCAATTTAGTTTTTTTCCAATGTTTCAATATCTCTTTCAAATTAATCGACCAGAGTTTTCTACTTTTTTCCTCATCTTTATTGTTAAATAATTGTGTTACTTTTCATTAGTACTTTAAAATTATACATCTTACCATAGCTCAAAGGAGTACGATTTTTATTTTTTCGTAGAACGATTTTAAAAATAGTATTTTTTTTGATTTAAATTTTTGTATATGGGGAATTTCTTAAGGATTAGGAACATTTAAAGTAGGAGCACAGCCATAAACTCTATTTCTTATTTATGATATCATATAGATCGAAATTTGGTGTTTTATTGTAAGTAGTCTCAGTATTTTATGGTTTCCTGAACTAATTTTATTATTCAATTATAGGCGACTTACTTGATTAGCTGGATTATCTCGTACCTAGTCAAAATAAATTATAAATGGATGTAAATTATTGAGTCAGGTTATCAGTTAGTAATTGCTTGCGTGTATTGTTAATTCAGTACGTATCCATCTATTAATCCTTTTGTAAGTAATAAGATGGCATTAATTGTTCGTAGATGGAGTACCATGAGTCGAGAATGCTGTTGTTTATATTTTAATATATATAATAAATAAACTTGATGAATCACTTTGAAGAAAAAACTAAAATATAAAAATAACATAACGTAACTGATTAATTTTACAGATATATTACTTCCGCTAAAAAGGGGATTATTATTTTTATTATATTTGATACTCAATATTTAAAAACTACCAGGAGGGATTCTTCAGGTCACTTTTAATCCTAATATTTTATCTCTCAGTTTCTTGAGTGTTCGATTTTCGGTTTTAGTACTCCGAGTGTATAATGTATATTATATGTACTTCGCCGGAGCAGGGTGCTCGCACGTGAGATGGTGTGTCGATGTATTAGTGACTACTTTCTGGGTTGGGACCAGTCTTCTGGTACGGCAATATGGTGAATTAAATTTATGTATGATTGACTGGAGAGCGGTAACTTGACTCTATTCAGGCCTAAATCAAAAAGCACAGGTGAAGAGATAATGAAAATGTCAAAGAATTTATGAGTTCCAAGTGTCACAGCCCGCGGGCTAGGGGATTGAAATGGGCGATAATGTAAATTAGTAATTATGTGGGACATCACACGATAAGGAACTACAGTGAAACAACAATGGGTCCAAGTTATCAAACTTAATCCCACTGATAGATTAGTGGGGGGTAGTACAGGAAGAACACCCGTAAGGGCGGGACAAACATAGTGTCCCGAGCGTGCTCTCTCACAGATAGAAAACCGCACCAAGGCAGTCAACTTACTTTAATTTGGGAGTACGGGAGCTTTAATAGGCATGTGGGGCTAAATACGAGGATTATATAAGTAAAGAACATACCGGGATGATCCATTAACACAGGAACTAAAAAGCTTATTATTGACGAAAGTCTGAGTCAGCTGAAATTATGGAATATACTCACAAAGATAGCAGATCGAGAAAACAACACTTAGTGACGCGTTATAGCGTGCAGCACTCGGGGCCGGTGGAGCCTCGTCGGTGTGTGTATTCAGCCGAGACCCCGGCGTAGGTACATACGGCGTCAGAGTATCTCCAACATTCAACTGGGCAACACTTATAAATTGTTCCCCTGGTTATCTAACACCCTTTAACCAGAGCGGACCGCCTTAGTACGAGAAATGCACTCTCGGACCCGCGCTATCAAAGAACACTATAATGATTAATTTGATAGCAACAAAAGGGCTTCATTCCAGGTAACCCTTCCACCTAATAACTTCCTAAATTTTTGACTCGCTAAAGGTATCTTTAGTTCTACGCTGTCCGCAGGTAAGCCACACGTCACCTTACAAACGATCCGGTTGCCGGTGAGGCCTCGTCGACTCCGTTGAACATCCAACTTTCAGTTACGACCCTCTCTACATCTCTAAATCAACTCCGTGTACGGAACCTACGCGCGGCGCACCCTGTTGCCTCGCGCCTTTCGTTATAGGTCTGTGAATAGGAAGATATGATGACTCGGCCTTCCCACGATCTTAGGTCGAACTGCATAGACTAACTTTCACGTTCATACAAGAGTAGAGGATCAATTCTGACCGTTCAAAATCATAAGCAAGGCGGCGCTATAATGGGGTGAACTCGCCCTACTTATTCGCGCCACCCGCCGCTGCGCGGCACGCCGGTGCGCTGGCGGTCTGCGCGTTCGCGCCAAAACCTCCGCTTTCATGGGGGGAGGTCAACTAATATGAGAGAACCCTCATACTCAATCGATAGGTTAGCACAGGGCCAAGCAGCTCGCCCCGCTCCTCAGCGCTAGCGCGCAGCATCGGTCCACATGCGGCGTACGAGGACGATAGTGTGGCTGACGGGGCCGAATGACGGGGTGAGTATCGTTAGCCCCATGTGTCCCTAGCCGCACACACCCAGCAACCTACTCCAACCAAATAGTGCTAGGCTCTAATGGAAATGTAACAACATAGATCACCCGCTGGTAGGGGTGCCATATCCTTCACGGTGGCGTGCGCTAGGAATTACCGTGAGGCCGCTGCCGCGAGACGTGCGGGGCGAAGGTGGGGCTGGGCCTAACTACATCCGTACCGTCCGACGCACGCTGGCACCATAATTCGCCACAATACAACCTTTTTCAGACAGCTTTACTGTTCTGCGGAAAGATGTCCCCAGCCTGACTGAAACTACTCGAGTATGACCTCACTCGAGACCTAGCCGTCCCTCCGCCTACATTACATTACAACTGGTAATTCTTGCCCATGAAGCAGAAAAAGCCGCGATCGCCCAAATAGGCCACTGTTAACTTCCTAAGTAGGCGGTAGAGAGCGCCTCCGCAATATGCCACGCCGCCACGAGTCGTCCATCTCTCAATGTCTGGGAAACACGAGATATCTCTACCGTTCTCACGTTCAGATCCTTTACAGAGAAGAGGCTAAAAATACCCACCCTGGAGTTTGCGGCCATAGAGTAAAGATTGCTGCCTACAAGAAAACAGAGGGGCAACAAACTACACACAAATAAGCTAACCCGGCGGCGGAAGCCCACACTAGGTGTGTGCGGAGAAAAGCCAATAGAGCAACCTAAACAGGATGTCCTTCCTCTTGCCTTATGCCAAACTTACCCAGCCCAACACCCAAAAGTGTGAAGATAAGGTAAGGGTTTATCAAAACAACAT
>JABUQX010100016.1:5000-31748 GCA_015478945.1 Trachelipus rathkii
TTGCCCCCCTTTGAATTGTTTATTATATAAAATTAGTAATAAGTAATATAAATTTCAATAATATTAAATAAAATAAAGAATAAAATGTGGTGGCCCAATTCCCCCCATTCGTGGGACAAAATTTTGACACTTTTTGAAATTCATATTTTTCCAATATAAATTTCATTTTTTATTTTAATTTTTTACTTAATATAAGTAAATGTTTATTTAAATTAATTAGCTATATGTAATAAAAATGTCAATAATAATCGGATACATAAAATAGAATAACAATGGTCTCCCAATTCATCCCATCATCAATTTTTATTGGGGGGATGAATCGGGTCAAGTTAGGCCCAGCGATTTAACCACTTACTGTTTGGAACAAAAATTTAGTTTGCAGTTTAAAGCTAACAACTCAACTGTATCCACTGAAAAAATATATTATTAAAATCTGTCCATAACATCATTTAAAACAAATTTAAAAAAAACTCGCATTTTTTCAATGTGAAATTCTATTTAAGAACATTTTATACCAATAATTATTATATTTTTTTTTAAAAAATATAAAAACTCTAGAATTAAAGGATAATCTAAATAAAACTTTTAGTTACTACCACGATGAGCAAAAATAATTTTTTCTTTAAGTTTTATAGTCCCCCCCCACCCCCCGCCCGAACCGCTATAATAACAGACTGCCGCTATCGGTATCCGGCTATTCCACTTATCCGATATCCGGCCGATATAACGGTTAACTTCCAGCCCGGATATCCGGTATCCGGCTTTAACTTCCAGCCATCCTAATATGATATAAGATACTAATAATATAGTATTATATATATATATAGTATTATATATATATATATATATATAGTATATATATATATTATATATATACTATATATATAATCTATATATAATATATATATATATATATATATTTTACCAGTGCCCCATACCTGGGGAATTTTTATATTCTCTGTCAATTCACTACCCACAAATGGTTATAGTGATTGAAATTGGTTAAGAGGCCTAATTCAACTAGTGGTTCTATAATAAGCAAGGATCTATAACGACGGGACTCCAATACATACATGGAGAATTTGTAAATAATTTGAGGACTCAAGCCCAGTTGCCTATTTAGCAAACAAATCTAACATTAGTTTGGTATTTGGGTATGCGCGGGGGTCCTCCGCCCCTCCCTCCTAACGGGTAATGAAATCGTCCACCATCTGTTACCCCGTCAGCCTCCGAGCACCCCTAATGGGCCGTGATAATATATAATAATATTATAGTATAAAATATATATATATATATAATATATATATATATATATATATATATAAGATATATAATATATATATATAATATATATATAATATATATATAATAACGTATAATTATATATAAATATATAATTATAATATATATATATATAATAGTATATATATATCTATATATTATATAATATATATATATATAATATATAATATATATATATATAGCCCTACTAGCTGATATATATATATATAATATATATATATATAATATATATATATATATATAATATATATATATATATATATATATATATATATATATAGTATTATATATATTATATAGTAGTGCGTGTTACACAAAAAAAAGACCTAAGCCATTTTGTTATATAGAAAACAACCATTGCTGATCTCGGTAGATATAGTCTAGAGCGAAAATTGTGCACGAATTAATCGCATCTAGTACCGTAGTGAAAAAATTGTAGAAGGTTGACAGTCATTTTTGAAATTGTTGGGAATTTTTTCATTTTGAAAAATTCACAAATTTTCAGCATTCTGAAACAACTTTTTGAGACTTTTCAAGCATTCACTGCATTAAGAAATTTATAAATTAGCATAATATTTGATTCATTCCTGTTGGTCCCATCCTTGATCTCATTCCACACCAAATTTCATGAAATTTTATGCAGCCCCTCCCCCCCCCCCACCCCTGCGTTGAGGCTCTAAAAAAAAAACCACTTGTTACGAAAAAAAAAACCAAATCCAAATTAATTGAAAATGTGCATGTATATGCGCTATACTCTCTAATCTAATTTCCCATGGTGGTTTTTTTTCCTTCTGTCAGTGTGGGGTCCGAAACCCATACTTTGGAAAAAATGTCAAAAAAAAAAAACTAAACTTGTTAACAAAAAAAAAACATGTATATTTTTAATATTATTGTATAATATATATATGTAATATATACTCATATATGTAATTGTAGTAATATATATATAAATCTATTATACCCGGTATATATATAGTATCAATCACATTTCGTATGTGCTAGAAGTGACATCACGCGCGCTCCTGCATGTATAATTTTCTAGCACTTCTAGCATGGTCATCCTAACCCATCATGAATATAACCTGAGCAGGTGTCTATACCATATGTTTTTAGGTATAGGGAGTTGATTGCCATGGTTTATAACGGCATTGTTGCACACCTACCATGGTTTAGTACCCCGCCCCCCCTTTTCTAATGCCTCTAGCATGGTATATCGTATGTCATGGAATATACCCAATATAGGTATCGATTAGTATATAATCGATACTGCTGAATCGATTCCCGTGGTTTATGATGCAATCTAATCACTCTTACCATGGTTTAGTATCAGATAGTACCCCTACCTCCCTTTTCTAATGCACCTATGCAACTTTTTTATTTCTGGAGTTACAGAGACGAGCTTGGTGTTGGCTAGTATGTTTTGAGGTATGCAGAGTCGATTCCCGCTATTGCCGAGTGGCTAGTTTCAACCTTTGAGGTTTTAGAATGCATCAACACGCGTTTTATGTGGCCGGCTTACCCTTCGTCATATTCAAGGAAGGGGTGTAGGGGAATCTATTCAAGCGAGGGGGGTATAAGATGGAAATCTATTCAAGGAGTTTAGAGAGGGAAGGGGTTATTCAGCACAGCAAATTTCCTGATTCGAGACGTCCGCTACATTATCACAAAATCAAACCCTATCGCAATAGGCTTAAAACTTTCCCCTAAACAAAACAAAAAAAAAAAAATATTTAAATTTTTATTTTTATTTATAAGGTCTGTGTACAAAAAAATAAAAAAATAATTGTAAAATTTGATCACTACTCTTGGAATAGACAGTTTAAGTATGTATAACAAATATAAAATGGCATAATTGAATAAGCACATTCGATTAAAAAATTTTAAGACATTTATGACCGTGGCAATTTCAGATTTCATTCATTCTCCCCCCCACCTCCCCTACCCTTAGACTGGGTGGCCAATTGACATACATAACCACGGGAATCGACCGGAGGCACGAAACCCATATAAACATACCGCGACAACACACAAGAACTAAAATTAGCTAAAATTGCTTAAAGGGTGCCAGATTTAACAGACAATCAGCTAAATCCTGGCAATACAAGCTAATTTATACATTCTACTTACTACTAACACGTAGAGAAGTGCTTCATTTCAGCTAGTGTCAACCAAAAATGGGTACAGGTTATGCCTCACTTTTTAATGTTTCTGATAATTATAAAAAAAATTTTCCTTTTTTTTTTTAGAATTTTTCAAATATCGTAATTATTATATTTTTTCATTTCTTTACATTAAATAAATGATTGCCAAATGCCCATATTTTATCATAATCTAGAACCTAATTTCTGTAAGTGTTATTATGTGTTTTAAGTTAACAGTTACTTAAACAAAAAGGCGCGATTTTTTCTGGAAATTGGACGGTATCTTAACTTTCTGTTAAAGTTTGGCTTTTCTCTTAAGTATTTGTTCTTAATATTTCATAAAATATGCTTAAAAAAAGATTTAACTAACATATGATGACATATTATTGTTGCTCTAGGAAGGGTTTTTAGAAGTGGGTTTTTTTTCGTTACATGGTTTTTTTTTGTAAACGGTGGGTTTTTTTTTTTTTTTTTTTGGAAATCTCAGATAATTTAAAAGTATTAAAAGGAAACAAATTATATTTTCATGGATTATAGCCTAGGCTTTGCCATATAAAGAAATTTATTGAATAAAAGTCTTGAATATGTAAAGTTTTAATAGTTAAATAGGCCAAAAACTGAAAATGGGTTTTTTTTTTATGTAAACAGCACTATAATAAATAATAAGTTATATTAATATAAGTATAAGGTATATAATATATATATATATATATATATAATATATATAATATATATATATAAATAATTATTATATATATATAAAATAATATATATATATAAATATACTATAATAAGGTAATAATTATTTCGTAGTTGTGTTGAAATACTTTATACTTTTCTTTTATTTTATTTGTATATTACGCACAAATATTGTTTTTTTACCATTTTTTATTTTCTTTGATATTATTTAACGTACACTATGTCTATAATATTGATTCCTCGAAATTAGGTGATAAAAAATCGATTATAAAAAAAAATAATATGCGATATCGATGTATCGATAATCTGAAACGCAATTTCAACAGTGATTCTTCCATCCTACATCGAATGGACAAAAAGCGAATTATTATGATTTCAGAGCGTTAGATATAAATATTTAGTGAAAATATTACAATAAAAATAACTTAAAAGTACTTAAAAAATACTTAAAAGTAATTTTACAAGAAAATTATTTAAAATGTATATTTATAAAATTATTGACTATAAACTGAACTCAAATAAGTAATACTAAACAATTACCAAATATACTACATGTAACATAAATATATATATATATATATATAATATATGATTATATATATATATAATATTATATATATATATATATTTATAAATACTAGTGGACATAGGTAAACTGTAGACAGCGACCCACACATTTTGAGACAAAAAATTTTCTAAGTTCAAAAAAATTCTAAGTTCAGAAAGTTAAAGTAAGTAAGTTTTTAAGAAAATTTCTTTAGGGCAAGCTCTGGAATTATGCAGAAGCTTGCCACTAAACCAATTTTATTAAAAAAACCTAACTTTTAACTTTCTGAACTTAGAAATTTTTTGAACTTAGAAAAATTTTTTTGGTCTCAAAATGTGTGGGTCGCTGTCTACAGCTTTACCATATATATTATATATATATATACTATAAATATATATATATTTATATAGATTATATATAGTATATATATATAACTATTAATATGTATGAACGTATACTATAAGTATATATATATATATAGGAATAATGAAAATATTATTACACAAAAATTGAGGACTATATCCTCCTGACGATGATAGGAAAAGAACCAGTGTCAGAAAATAGAAAATTCAAGGGGAACTCAGCCCCTACAAACAATATGGAAGGCTTCTTTTTTTTTTTCAGCCAAAAAAATATAAGTTTTCAGAAGCAAATATCTTGTGTAATATTAATATTTTTGATGAAACTTGGAATACATGATAGAATTCAACAATACTAACGATTAATTAAATCAAAATTGCATTATGAGGCAAAATAAGGATTTTTTGAAATATCTCAAAAAATAAAGGTCATAAAGAAAACCTTTTAGTGGGATATGTGTCCCATACCACACAACCTGGGGCCAGTGGCAAATCGAAAGGACAATTATTAAGCAAATTACAAAGGTTTGTATATTGCTACTTTTTCTATTATAAATATATATGCAACACATGCTAATTGAGGTGGGCGGAGTCGGGGGGGGGTGGGGGGGAGGGCGGCGGGCGGGGGAGGGGCGGGGGGTGGGAAGGAGAACTAAATTAAATGAAGGACTAACTAAACTTAGTGACAAAACACCAATAGGCTGATCTCGATAGGGCCTCTGTGGCTTCTACCGCTCTAATAATTTCAAATGTAAATAAATTTTAAATTTGAGAAGTTATCATTTTGTACTAAAACAGCAACACACACAAAAATAATCTTATTGCTATGAGCCTCAGAGTTCCAATATTGCAAGGCGAGAGTTATCAGAACCTGCAAAGAACCCGTTCGTTCAATATATAAAAAGATCCAATAGATTAAGTTGAAGTAAAGGAGAAGAGAATGATAAGTTAAAAAGTTGAAAAGAATGACAACTGTATTATACCTCTTTTCCTTTACATTTTTGAGTTATTATTTGAATAACAATAGCGAACGGTTACGACCGTTATTGAATCAGTAATGAACCTTATTGTTTTTTGGCGTCTAGTGAATTCTGGACAATTATATCCAATAGTGACAATAATACAAATTTCGCTAAAAACTAAAATTAGAAGATGTATGAAAATATATAATGGTTTAAATTCTAAAGTAATCCAAATAGAAGATAATATCATATATATATATATTATAATATATATATATATAGTATTATTATAATATATATATATATATATATAGTATAGTATATATATATATATATATCATATATATATATATATATGATAATAATATAATATAATAACATATAATATAGTTATATATATAATATATATAAATATATATATTATATATTATATATATAATATATATATATACTATACGTATACTAATATATAATATATATATATATTATATATATATAGTATATAATATATATAAATTATATATACTAATTAAATATATATAGATTATATATTATATATATATATATAATATATATAGTATATATATAATACCTGTATAATATATAATATTATATATATAATTATAGATATATATATATTAGTTAAAACTCTTTTATTGGGTAATATATAGCTATAATATAATATATATATATAATATATATATATATAGGTATATAATATATAGTATATATAGTATATATTAATATATAATATATATATATATTACTATATAATGTATATATATATATATAATATAATATTTATATATTTAATATAGTATATATTATATATATATATATATATACTATATATAGTATATATATATTATACTATATATATATATAATAATTATATAGTAGTATTAATATATATATATTACTATTATATATTATATATATAATATATATATAACTATATATATATATATATATAATATATATATATAGATATATATATAACTAAAACTCTTTTATTGGTAATATATATATAATATGTATTATATATATATATATAATTATATATATATATTATTATATTATATTAGAATATATATAATATATATATATATAATATATATAGATATTACAATCGGTAAAAGTTACTACTTATCGAGCCCCGACGGAAGGGAGCTTCGATCAAAAAGTTTCTTTCACAGGTAGCTACTCTATGATCTACATCAAAATAGATCGTTTTAAGGGTCGAAATGAAAAAAAAATCATATCTCAAAAACTAACAATAGCGCTACAGCGAAAAGGAATACATTTTGGGAATCCTGGTAAAATTTAGTAAGGCACAAATTAATTAAAAGAATACCCCAAGTTATAGCCGCACCGATGGGTAGGAGTCGGGTCTCTCGGCTCTTCCGGGAACTACGGGTAGGACGTATTTCCCCCCTCCGGGGATGGTCTCCGGAAACCCCGCGCTTAGTAGTTTGGTGTCGCGGGGTTCCTGCCCCCCTCCCCCTACGGGTAATGGAAAATCGTCCCCCTTGTGTTACCCTCGGCTCGAGCCCCCCATACATTGCCGTGTAGATACCTTAACAAATATAAGTATTAGTAATTTCGCCCCTAAGACAGGTAAAACAAAAAACAATTCATTTTGACCCTAGAACATCTATTTAGTGTATCAATAGAATGCTACTCTTGGAAATTTTTTTTTGACGTCGAGCTCCGTTCCGTGTGGCGTTAAGTAACCTTTGTCCCATATATATATATATTATATAATATGCAATAATAATATATTATAGTAATAATAGATGATAATATCATATATATACTATATAGTATATAATATATATATAGTAATATATATATAGTATATATATTATATAATATATATATTATTAATACAGTGAAGGTTATTAAAAAGTGATTTAAGACCGACTTCACAGACCCCCCATCCAGAGGTAGGGGTCAGCTAGATCTTAATCTAGATAACGAACTCGGCCAACAAATCTGTCTGCCACTCCCTTGAACTACGTTGAGTAGAAGAGTATTGGAGAGCAGAACGGAGAGGGAACCCGGAAGTCAAGCTGTAGTAACATTCGTTTGCAGTTGCTTATCGCGTTACTAGCACGAGTACTCGACGAAGGATTGTGGAGCTGAAGTTACCTCATCTGGTGTGCTAGACGGGTGAGCTAAAGCTGGATCTGGAGATAATGGTACTAGGGGAGGTGGCGGTGAGATAGTAGGAAGAGAAGGGGGAGGTGAAACAGGAATGTTGTAGGTAGGAGTCGTGCTGAAAGGGACTGAAACTGTTCTTGGGAACAATTCCGAATCCGGAGTATCAGGAGGATTGGACTCGAAGAACGCTGGCTTAAGACGGTCGATTGATACGACCTCTGTGCGTGTGGGACGTTGAATGGTAAAGAACTTCTCCTTCCGAAGTAACACAGGAAAAGGTCCATCGTACTTCGGTTGGAAAGCAGTGCGGTGCGAATCATGCCTTACAAAGACATGTGTGCATGTAGAGAGGTCCTTAGGTACGAAAGAATGCACTTTGTGTTGACGAGTAGGAGTCGGTCTCCACGACGAAGCACAGCGCCTTAAGCGGGTTAGATAAGATAATGGGTCAGCAGTAGGAGACGGAGAAGATTGAGAAAAGAACTCTCCGGGAAGCCGAAGAGTGGAACCGTAGACAAGCTCTGCCGCAGAACATTGCAGATCCTCTTTGATGGCAGTGCGAATACCTAGCATTACAAACGGAAGAGCGTCTGTCCAATGTTCCGGTTGTGGATGAGCAGCCAAGGAAGCCTTAAGCTGACGATGGAATCGTTCTACAATTCCGTTTGCTTTTGGATTAAAACAAGTGGTATGAATCTTTTCTGAACCAAGGAGGCGCATCAAATCTCTCCAAAGATAAGATTCGAAGACACGTCCTTGATCTGTAGTGACAGAGAGTGGTATGCCGAAACGAGAAACCCAATGCGTCATAAAAGCTGTCGCAATGGATTCCGAAGAAGCAACAGAAAGAGGAATGGCTTCGGTCCATCGAGTGAACCGGTCGATACAAGTAAGAAGGTAGCGTTTGCCATTAGAAGGAGGAAGAGGTCCTACAATATCTATGTGAACCTTTTCAAACCTGTCACCTGGTGGTAAGAAGGAGCCAAGAGGGCTTTTAGTGTGCCTCTGGACTTTAGACCGTTGACAGGAAAGACAATTGCGTGTCCACTTCGTCACCTCGGCATTGACGCCGGGCCACACAAAGCGTGCTGAAATCAGCTTTCGCGAAGCCTCGATGCCGGGGTGAGAAAGGGAATGGAGATTGAGGAAGATGTCTTTCCTGTATGAAGAAGGAACGTATGGACGAGGAGTAGAGGTTGACGTATCACATAACAACTTCCTCTTGATACCTGGGAGTGTTATCCACTCTAGTCGTAAAGAAGAAGTTAATGTGGGGTCGATGATTTCGTCCTCTTGGAGCTGTGCCATAGCTTCAAAATCTATGATTGGAATAGGAGAAATAGAGTCGATCTGGATGCGCGAAAGGGCATCGGCAGTGGTGTTATCTACCCCAGAGATATGCCGAACGTCAGTGGTGAATTGGGAGACGTATTCAAGGTGGCGTGCTTCTCTGGGAGAATGTCGTTCGTGAAAGGGAAATCAATCGCGAACGTAAGAAGGTTTGTGATCGGTTGAAGATGTGAAAATCTACGACCTTCTATGCAAGTACCTGAAGTGACGAGTTAGTTGAGGTAATTTGCCAGGCACACTCCCTACGCGAAAGCTACTATACCGAAGTTCGCAGGTTTTGAAGCGTTGCGAGAGAATAAAGGCTAAGGAGCACCAACGGTTTTCAAATTCTGCTGCAGAACATCCACCGACAGCAATCGGAAGCATCACTTGAATACTGCGTTGGTTGCAGAGTCCTGAGGATGGATCAAGAAGTGTTGCAGCAGCTAGAGCTTCCTTTGAAGCGTCAAAAGCTTTTCTTGCCTCATCCGTCCAATCAAGAATGATGGCTGAACCCCTCTTCTTTTGTGTAATAAGTGCTGTAAGTGGACGAAGAAGTTCGGAAGCTGAACGAAGGAAACGGTGGTAAAAGTTTACCATTCCTAAGTATTGACGAAGTTGCTTCTGTGTTTGAGGAAGAGGGAATGCACGAATGGCATCAACACGATCGGAGAGTGGTTTAACACCTTCGGGAGAAACAGTATGGCCCAGGAAAGTGAGAGATGATGTACCAAATACACACTTCGCGAGATTAAGTCGCATTCCAGCATCGTTTAATCGTGCAAAAACAGCACGCAAATGATCCTGATGCTCCTCAGGAGTTGCACTTGCTACAAGAAGGTCGTCGAGATAAGCCCAGGCGAAAGGTAAGCCACGCAGTATAGTATCAATAAACCTTTGAAAAGTTTGAGCTGCACATCTCAGACCGAAGGGCATTCTAGTATACTCAAATAATCCAAAAGGAGTAATAACAGCGGTTTTTTTTAATGTCATCAGCAGCTACAGGAATCTGATGATATGCCCTGACCATATCCAATTTTGAAAAGATGGTTGCGCCATCCAGACGAGAGTTAAAGGACTGAATATGCGGAACCGGGTAGCGGTCAGGTGTTGTCGAGGCATTCAGAGCCCTAAAGTCTCCACACGGTCTCCAATCACCAGAAGGTTTTGGCACCATGTGAAGAGGTGAAGCCCAAGCACTCTTAGAGGGGCGGACAATACCTAGTTCTAACATATGCTCGAACTCGGCTTGAGCCGCCTTGAGTTTGTCTGGGGGGAGACGTCTAGCACGAGCGAAAGTTGGAGGACCAGACGTCTCGATATGGTGCTGTACATCATGTTGGACAGGTAAAGAAGAAGAACAAGGATTTAAAAGATCCGGAAAATCCTTCTGTAACATATTAACAAAGGGAGAAGCGTCTGAAGAAGAACATGGGGCGATAGTAGAAATGCCTCCAAAAACAGAAGAGATCAGAGCACCCTTTGAGGACAACGTAGTGGTACCGTCTACCAAACGTTGATTGCGAATGTCCACCATGAGATTGAAATGGGACAAGAAGTCTGCCCCAATAATAGGTTGTGTTACTTTTGCCACAAGAAAAACCCATTTAAAACTCCGTCGAAGCGAGAGTTCCAAAGAGCAAAGTCGTTCACCATATACTGGAATAATTGAACCATTCGCAGCATACAGCGTATGAGTAGATAGAGGTACTGCAGAGCGCTGAGACGGATCCGGAGGGACCAAAGACAAAGATGCGCCAGTATCAATCAGAAAGTTTTGCTTTGTGATACGATCGTAAATGCGAAGCACAGTAGGAAGCGAAGTGTCAGGGTCACAAGGGGCAGTCGCTTCTGCTATCCCTTGACCTATTTGTTTTCCGAAAAAGTGCACGGAGAAGCACATTTCTTCGCTCTTGCACCGAAGAAATTATGATAGTAACAATATCCGTGAGGATAGGTATTGTCACTAGAAGCAGAAGGAGAACGACCACGAGTGGGAGTCCTACTACGAGAAGAAGAACGAGAACGAAATGAGAGCTGCCTTAGAGTAGAAGTGACAGAAAGCAACTCAGTTTTGATCTCTGCAAGACCGATTTCCAGAGCAGAAACACGAGCATCTAGAGCAGAAGATGTCGTGTGAGAGCAAGTTCCGTGAGAAAGATGAGGAGAACAAGCTTGAGAAGAGTGAGAAACCGGAGAGGAAGAGGAATGTGAAGGATGAGAAGTAAGAGAAGACAGTGGTGAAGGAGCTTGTGGGGGTGGCGGGGGTGGTGGAAGAGTAGAAGTTGCAGCAACTAAATGCGTTGCAGAAGCATGTGTGCGGAGCATGCGGTCTGCTTTTTCAGCAACCACGCTCAAAGAAAGGGCTGGATCGAGAGAGGCGAGTATATCTTGGGCATACAAGGGCATTTTTTGAAGAAAAAGATGCCTTAATATGGCTTCCTCTCTGCGGAAGGAGTACTTCCTAGCAACGAAAGCATGTTAACTAACAGTTCAGAAGGACGCAAATCGCCAAGCTGCGTATCTTTCAACAATCGTTCATATTTTACCTCCTGGGAAGGGGCTAATCGCGCGATTAGTAATTCTTTAAGAGCCGTGTAAGGGGTTGTTGATACGCCTAAAGTTGGCAGGGAATCGCGAATGCGCACTAAAGTAGCTTGAGGAAGGGAATTTAATACCCTTGAATATTTATTTCTCTCCTCTTCATCCGGACGAAAGACATTCTCAGCCAATGAGAACCACAATTCTGGGTCATCTGTAAAGAATCGCTGGAGACGCAAGTTGGAAAAGTCAGAGGTTGGAGAATGCTCATCGTCGCCAGGCATGATTACAGTGCAAGATCGCGACTATAAAATATTGATAAATTAAAAAAAAAAAAAAAAAAAAAAAAAAAAAAAAAATTTTTAATTTTTGAAAAAAAAAAAAAAATGATTTTTTTTTTTTTTTTTTTTGTAATTTTAAACTTAAAGAATATTGAAAATTTATTTTTTTTTTTTTTTTTTGAGAGGAAAAAAAAAATAAAAGAAAATTTAACTATACTATGATTATACTAAGATAGTAGGATACGGAATTTTTTGATTTTGTTTTGTCTTTTTTTTTTTGTTCGTGTACAGGTGGGGGCACACAATTGGCAATTAGAAATGTATGCAAAAGTTATAAAAAAATTATATATTGCAATACTCGATTAATGGAAATAATAATAATAGATAATGATAATAATAATAATGAATAATAATAATAATATTGATGTCTATAATAATAGAAAATAATCATTTAATAATAATAATAGAGTTATAATAATGAATAATTTAATAATAATAAATAAAGTGATTAGGCACAAAAATTGCAATTATATTATATATATTAGAGAAAAATATTGTCCTGTTTGCCTCCAAAAAAATTTTCAGGGGAGTCTGGCATGTTGATTAAAGAAAGATGGCTGACGGAATTCGGAAAATGTATCCAAACAATTCTTGTTTCACTCCATGTAGGGTTACCAGTTTTGGCGGGTGATGTAGGATGTAATAAAATTCTTCTTGTAAAAATAAGTTCTATTCTGACTCCATAAGATGAAATACGATCCCTAAAACTAAAAACAATAACAAAAATAAATACATAATAAAAAATAAGTTTTAGGTATAAGAATAAAGAGTAGGGTATTTTGAAATGTGTTAAACAAAAATAGCCCTTATGCGGCTTGAATATAAAGACCAACTTTGAATGCGGCCGTTTGATTAATAAGCCTTACAATATGGGAAATTTCTTAAGTTTACTAAAATAATAAAAAATTCTTCGAATGGGGGTTTTAGAATATAAGGAATATCGGCTTATGCATATCCGATATTCTAAAATCAGTACATACAATAAAAGAAATGACTTATAAAGAAGTATAATAAGAGGCATTAGTTTGTAATTACATATCTATGAGGAAATTGTCCTCAATGACATGTAAGAAAAACGACATGATAAAGAATTAGCAATACACATTATCACTGTATGGTAATTACACCTTCACGCACCTTTAGGATAAATGTAAGAATCACTTTTAGTTAATAACAGAAATAATGTTGCAGCAGTTAGAGACGCTCTTGATACGTTGAGTTCAAAAATCGGAAGAACGAACAAAGTATTAGTCACGGCTTTTGCAAAAATTGATGTTGCCAGATAACAAAAACTACTTTTATTATGTTTAAACTGCACTAACATTATATTGTTTTCAATATAAATTTACTAAATTACATATATGTTAATACAGTATTAGGTTATTAAAAATGATTTTAAGACCGACTTCAATATATATATATATATATATATATATATATATAGGAATATAAAAGATGATTTTTATTTATTAATAGTATATATATATATATTATATATATTATATATTATAGTATATATATATATAATATATATATATATATAGTATATAAATATATATATATATATATACTATATATATATATATATATAATATATAGTATATATATATATATATATAATATATATATATATATATATATAATATATATATATATATATATATATATATATATAGTATATATATATATATATATATATATCTATTATATATATATTATGGTGTATTTGGTTTAATTTAAAACTACCAACCATTTTTGGTTTTAAAACTACAACTATATATATATATATAGTGATATATATATTAATTATATATATATATATATATATATATATATATATATATATAAATATTATATATAATTATATATATATTATATTTATATATATATATATATAATATATATTATTATATATATAATATATAATATATGCAATAGTAGGTATAATATATATAGTATTTGGTTTACAATAATTAAGTAATAAAAAAACAAATGAAAAAATCAATCATTGTAACATCTTTTCATCAAATTGTAAAGGCTGAAAATTGAAGAAGCATTTTTAATTCAAAGGAAAAGGCAATCCGCTTAACCGGGGCCTATCACGGTAGTGAAAAACATTTATTATTGCATTTTTTTATGATAGATTTTGAAGGATAATTTAATGTGAAAAATTGTTTGAAAATATACACGACACAATAGTTTGACAACAATCTCGGATTACTTCTTAAAGAGTCATTAATAAAAATATAATTTGGATGCTCATTGTAAAAATAAAAAGAATAAGAATAAAAAAAGTGTTGCATGACTGGCTTTGCCAGCCATTTATTTCTTTTAGTTTACTAGTTTTTCGTAAGATAAGAATTTTTCTGTAAGATGTGCGAAATAGGCAAAATCTAGCCGGAAGTTTGTGCAAAATTCTTACGTTCTGGAGAGAATATTCTCAAAATTTGAACAAACGAACGAATAATTTGAGTAACGGCTTTTATTCGTAAGAAAAATTCGTAAAGAAAATAATCCCAAAAAAACGTAAAAACATTGTTTAGAAACGCGTTCGTTTTTTGTAAATAAATAGCAACACAAACCATGAGGAAGTTTTGTTTTTTAAAAGCTTGAAGCTTTTGTGGTTGGAGTGGTAACGAAGGGAATAATGAGTAAGTATTACAAGTCAATCGAAGCAATAATAGTATTTATATTATAATATATTGACTATATAATTATATATATTGATATATATATAATGATATATTAGGATAATACTATATTATATGGATGTTATATTATATAATATGATATATATATAATATATATTTATTATTATATTAATTATATTATATATTATAATTGAATAAGATAGTACTATATAGTAATAGTATATAATGGATGAACTCAGGAGGCTATGATATGTTATTCTAAGATAGTAATTATAATATATTATAGTATATTTAAATAAATTATATATATAGTACATATAAGTTAATTATAAAAAATTGGTGGTGGGAAACGAAAATTGCAAGGTAAGTCAATGTGCGGCGAAAATGATTTTTTTTTTGCCTCATAAACGGTGATCCCGCACTCCTACATTTATGATCACCGAATCTAACTGCTAAGTCGGCTTAAGAATTCCTTTTCTGGCACGTATTTTTTGTGCCCCGCCTCCTTCTTTTAGGCCCGGGTCGTTAAACGCTTGTTCATGGACGCTTTGTGTGCTATCGCTTTAAAAACCCAAGTCGGTAAAATATTTACAGGGGATACTTTAATAGCGCAGTTGTATTGACCTTTTATGGACCGTTGAGACACTGGGGTGTTTCACAGGGCTACAGGCTTGCCTTTTTAGGCTTTATGAAACCTGTATTTAGCACCTGCAATATATGATCTTCCTTAAGTTTTGGCTCTCTTATTTATGGAAAACCTGGTTGTTTAACTCTTACTGCCAAGAAGTTTCTGAATAAGCACCACCATCAGAACTTTCAGTGGGTGATTTCCCGGAGTGAGGCAAGAGCCTAATCCTGTAAGGAAGGTTAGTGCCCCCAAGCACCCCCAGGCCTGTTCTCAGATATCGAGCGTCTCGAGAGACGGCTGCTCGAAAGCTTTCGTGGTCTGTTGGAACCCTGCGGCGGCCACGTTAGTAATCCGTCCTGGTTCTCCAAGGGCCTCTTAAACCCATTCTTTTGGCGCGCGGCCCTAGGCAAAAAAAAAAAATCAGCCTTGAAGCAAAGTTGTAGAATTAATAAAAATTTTTGTTAATTTATTATAGTGATTAAGTAGTTATTATTTAGGTAATTATAGTAGTAGTAGTATGTATTTATATAATATATATAATATATACGTATTATATATAATTATATATATATAATATTATATATATATATGAATGAGTATTAGTAGTATATATATGATACTATATATAGTTATAATATAAATATATATATGTATAATTAATGTGTAGGGGTGTAGGGGGGAGACGTGATTTTAGTCGGGTTCCGGCCGGACCCTGGAATTTAGCGCGGAATGCCGCAGAAAAAGTTCGCGGCCGTGGAATTCCGGCCGGAACCCTTCGGATTCTTTTCTAACTGAAACTTTTCTTTAACCTATAAAGAAATGTTAAAAAAATATATTTTATATTAACTTTCAAATTTATAAATCTTAGTTATATATTTATATATATATTATATATATATATTATATATTATATATATATATATATTATATATATAATATATTATATATATATATATATATATATTATATTATATTATAATATATTAGTATATATATTATATACATATTAGCAGATTTGGTAGAGTTTTATTTATTATTGATTACATATTGTCATAAGAATAGCCCCAAAAAAATTTTAATTTTTAAAAAAAAATGCCCCTCATTCATCGATTGGTTTGTATTTCTATAATGTTTACATATATCTTGTAATAGAGGTGTAAAAATATACCAGCAAAAAAATGAAACTTAGGTTTAGGTTAGAGCTCAAAAACATTTAAAATACAACGCACCTTCAATTTAACCATTATGGGAAAAGTATAACCGAAGAAGAATATCTGGAAGTCAATAAATTTGATAGTTAAAAGGGAGAATCCTGTAATTTTTCTAGAACACTGGGGAGCCACCCCTGTCGCGCCCATAATAGTTTATGCGGAAAGAGAGTCGAAGCCGTGAAAGCAATTTGAGTCTTTGGGAAAAACTTGCTTCGCCCCAATAAAATTTGCTATATCAAATGACCCCAATTCTCAGGCAATTCTTCAAAGTAAATAATAAATTTTATTTGCAGATGAGTACCATCTAGTTCAAAATCACTGAAGAATCAGGGAGCTCCATAGCATCTTGTTGCTTGTATTAATTCAACCAGAAATATCTTGTGTTCTAATAGAAAATAGTTTTAACTATATATATAGTGAAGAGATGTATATATATTAATTCAAACAAAGTTAAATTGAGATCAGCAGTTATTCGAGAAGGTTTTATCTGTAAGGCTGATCAGATATTCATTTACTACAGATATATGGTTGGCTAAATATTCAAACGAGTCATTTTATTTCTTTAACCCTACGTTACTTGGCTTACGAAGCCAGTTTTGAAAAATTTTTATCTGTGTATTTCCCCATTGCATAATATATTATATTCTATATATTATATTAATATATTATATATATTATATAATTATATAATAATAGTATATATATATATATTTATAACTATATATATTATATAATAGTATATATTATATATATATATATATATATATATATATAATATATAATATACAACACATAAATATATATATTATTATATATTATTATATATAATATATATATATATATATATATATATATATAATATATATATAATATATATATAATATATATAATATATAGTATATATATATGATAGTATATATATATATAATAGTATATATATATATTTGGGATGTACGCGAATGAGCCAGAGAAAAGAAGGCCGATTACCGATTACTGGATACGCCGATACTCTATTGTTTTTAGGTGCCGATACCGATACCAGCGATTAACCGATACCAGTCTGTGACTTTAAATAAATATATAAAGCTGAAGGTCAGTAAATGAAGCATGAGATAGTGAGACAATTGGGTTGTCACTGTCTAGGCAACTTCAAGATTGCATTCCTTGGTACAGAACAATACTGTAGTCCCATTGGGGTATACTTTCGGTATGGTGTTGGTTGCCCAAGGTATATTTAGGTTGTTTATAAAATTAAAGATAGGTACGCTTTAAGGGAATAATAATGCTAAATAATCAATAGTTACTGAAGCGTATTTTGTTTATGTGGGCTTTGATTGTTTTGATGTGTTAAGAGAAATATTTACCATTTTCCATTTTCAAGTAAGGTATTATACAAAGTTTAGGCTAGCTAGCTTTGTATGTTTTTAACATGATGTACAATTTTACAGAGAAGATGCTTTAAACTAGCTACAATATAAAGAATAAAAAAATAATGAAAGAGAGCACCTCTGAGTTAGTCCTGGAAAACGTTTAAAAAATAAAAAAAACGCTATTACTTAAACATGACATAATAATAAGAATACTCCCGTTTAAGATAGATATCATTCCATACTCACTCAAATTCAAAAAATTCACAAATTGTGATGCAAAAACTAATATTCTTTCGCTAGTATCTGGCGAGAGACTGCTCCTTTTTGGGGTGTTTACATTCCTACCTACACTATAAACACGCTCTCTCTCGACTGATGAGAGAGGGGCTGATAATTATTTTCCTGCAAGCACTGATAATAATGAAAAACCTGCCCATTTTTCATCCAATGCCACCCTGCAAATTTGAATTTATATGTTTTGCTCCTTGATGACTTGTCTCTTCAGTTTTTTTTAGCGATGAGGGTTCCTGGTGTGATTTCGCATGAAGGTGAATGAGTATGTCAATGGCATTTCGGCCCAATGAACTTATCAAGTCTAAACATCCAATATCCTCATCTTCAATATGGTTTATTTGCTGGAAAAGGCCACCATTCGTCACTATTCAGAGCTGTTGGCCCAGGGGTGCAGATAAAGCGGTCTTCGCACCTCTCTGTCTCTTTTTTTTTTTTTTTTTTTTTTTTTTTTTTTTTTGTTGTTCAAGCGAGCAAGCTCCTTGGTTATGCTATTTTTTATGCATTCTAGAAGTGGTTCACCGGCGGAGGTGCCATTCTTGTGGGGTCTCAGCGTTAGCTTAAGGAATTCCTTGATAAGGAACGACCTTTTATTTTTATTTATTTTTTTTACAGTTGTCAGCCTGCCGCTCACGGGCAAGAACCCTATTCAAGGAGTTTGGGTGTTTGGAACGCCTAAAAATCCATCTAAGGCAAATTACGCAGAATGGAGCACAGACGTTTAGGCTTTAAAGTGAGAGAAATTAAATTGAGTAGGAAAACACATTTGATGGAAGAGAATTCATCATAACAGAGGTGGACAGGTCAATGAAAAGAAGCACCGAGCGAACGGCAGTCTTGGAGTTACTAAACATCAATAACAAAACTGCATGTGCTGACACAGCACCCCTTGGCTACGAGGGCGTCGTTAAAGGTGTTGGTACGCGAGTGGATAGTTTCCTCGAGCACTTGCCTCTTACAGTACCTATAGAAAAGGAATAAAGCACCAACATCTCGCCGCAAAATATAAAGGGTCAAGTGAACTAGAATACAGGACAGTTTTTATAAGTCTTTTTGGCCTTTGACTCGACCCATTCCAAAAAGGCCGGATGAAACAATGAGTGCCCCGCCCCCCAACAGATTGAGACAGTTAACTTCTTCCATACAAAGAGGCGGATGAAGCCCTTGTATAGCTGGAGAGTAACGGAGAAGAGGAAAAAAAAGTCTCACACTCTAAACAGAACTCCCAGTTTCTTTGGGCCGCCCTAGCAACCGTTTTGTGATGTGAGGTTTCAAAAACATTTTTTTTCTTTATGTTAGGCCAAGGATTGTTTATAGTGTCAACGAGAGAACGAGAGAAGGCGGCGTCGAAAGAGATAGAAAATGTTTAAGTGTTTAGAGAGAGAGAGATTTTGCTAGAAGTTGGGTTTTTTAAAGAATTAAAATTTTCGCAGCGTTGAGACGAAACCCAGCCTGAAATTCTATCCAGGATCGCGAGATAGAATCGGAAGATTAAGACGAGAGGCAATTCTAGAAGTTAAAAGAGGGAGGCAAGAATTGTATGAGCTTTTGAAGAATGAGAGGGTCAAGTCATCGACAATTGAGTGGATAGAGTTAAATGTGAAGGTGAGAAGATCCATTGATGAAGCAGGAATTAAGTAGGAGTAAAACAGAACGCCTAGGAACACCACTAATTTGGACAGAGAAAAGAAGAAGTCGCCCCGTCAACAACACCACTATTGAGCGATTTGAAAGAAAGCTAGACATAAGGTAAGCAAAGAGAAGAAGGAAACCCAAAGGAGCTGAGCTTGGAGAGCAGTGACACGTGCCATATCCTGTCAAATGCTTTGGATATGTCAGCGCCACTACAATACAAGTCTTCCGCGTAGTTTACTAAGGGCGGAATAAACCATAATCTGTTTAAAATAGGAAAGTATATCGCCAGTAAGTCCCTCAGAGCACCGAAGCCGTAACTGGGTATCAGGGAAAGAAGGGAAGAGATTCCAGATGATCTAAGATAGTGAGTAGTTGAGAAGGGTTTCAAAGATTCTAGATAAAGGCAATTACAAGTGAGAGCTATAGGGGCGATAGTTAGAAGGATCAAGGCGGCATCATTTTTTCGGAATAGGTTGAACATACTGCGGCGCCGTTCCAACACTGAAGGAAAGGGCTAGTATTGAGGCATAGAGAAGTATAGTTAAAACGAAGGGTGTGGGGTAGCACGGAACACAGCTTTCCTGAAACTGCGGAAGGAATGCCATCCGGGCTACCCGCCTTCCCTAACGTTCATAGATTTCAGGAGCTCTTGCACCCGATCAAATGAAATGACAGGTAAAGGCATAGGAACACCTGAGAAGAGAGAGGAGAAGGAGGAACACCAGAATCGTCCAGAGTTGTAGAGGAAAATAGGAGGCAAAGAGATGATTGGCCCTTTTCAGTTGGGAGTATTAACAACAGAATCATCAGAGCAAATAAGAGGAGGAAAGGATGATTTAGAGAAGTTGTTAGAATGTTTTTGGCAAGAGGCCAGAGAGACTTGTCCAGTTAGGGAGAACCAAGGAGGTCAGAGCATTTTCGTTTAATGAAAGAGTCCGCTTTGCGCGTCGAAGAGTATCCCTGCAAACGATTTCTACTAGCTGAATGAAAAAATTGCAGGAGTGATAGGAGGACAAAAATTTTCTCCACACCCGGATAAGCAATTTGTCCTCTAGCGCTGACATGGCCAGGGATAACAAGCACGATCGAACCATGGATTTTGAGGAGAAAAAGATTTAGTCTCCAAGAGGATGAACCTGCTCATTTCCCATTAAACAATTACAGTTCCCCACTTTTTATCGGCAGATATCTGGAAGCGTCTTAAGAGTCCAAAGGAGTCAGCTGTCAATTATAGTTAGCGTAGGGAAGCACGCAATGCCCCCATCGGCCCGCCGATCAAAGTGCCAGAAAAACCGCATAGGCAGGATGGAAGATGTTGGAGAGAAAGTATTAAAATTAAGTGATATAAGGTTGAGGTCAGATTTACCGATAGGAGCGAAAGTGGTGTATTTATAGAGAGAAGGACTAGTGGTGAAACATAGGTCAAGTGTATTCAAGAATCGGTTGGGACGATCCGGAATTTGTGTAGGTTATTTAATCAGTTGCTCCAGATCGTTGAGAATACTGAATGATTCGGCTTCCTCCGCACATTAAATCAGTACGAGAGGAACCCAACAATTCAAGTTTTGTGTACATTGAAATCCCTAAATAGAGGACACCTCAGTATTTTGGATGAGAAGATATAACAGTCTGGTGAGAAGTAAGGTATCAAAAAGGCATAAAATCTGTTCTGTTAGGAGAACAGTAGGAGAAGCATAAGAATATTGTAGTAGAAGGAAGAAAGATTTTAAGCCACAGAACATCGAAGTTAGGAGATTCGAGATTCTCGAGACGTGTTTTATAGGAATGTTTATATTTAACAATTAGGCAGCATACTCGCCACCCGCTTCAAACGGAATAATTATAAAATAAGTTATAGTTGGATATATTAACGAGTTGGAAGGATGAATTCTCAGCCATCTGGGTCTCAGACAAAGAGGCAATAAAAATTAGGTTTGAGGTTAGAGAGGTAGTAAATTCCATGGAATGCCAGAGTTAGAGGTGGCAAGCCATTGATGGTTTGGTAAAGTCAAAAAGAAAGCCACGCTGTGCAAATCTGGGCTATCATACACGCACAAGCACACGCACACGCACACGCACAAGCACACGCACACAGCACACGCACACGCCACGCCACGCATCACGATAAAAAAAAAAAAGACAAACAAATAGACAAAAACCAAAAGAGTAATGAGGAAAATTTATTCGTACGCTAAAACCTAAATTTGTAAACGATTAAAACCGCTCTATTTAACAGCAAAAGTCAAATATGAATAATCCAAGAAAGTTTTAAAAACTACTCAGGAACTTAGCACGTTCTCACGAAATTGCCTTACAAAAAAAAAATAGCTAATAATGGCTGTCCAAATAGGTAACTTTTACGCTAAAGACCAAGTTGGAGAAACGCTAAAATCTAGTTAAAAAGGAAATCGGAGGAAAAAATAAACATAACTTGGTACTAGCTATCTATATCGAAGTAGATTTATTATTGAATCTAAAAGTTTCTCCTACTCATAATTTTACATCCAAAAAGTAAGAAGTATCGGCCTCAGTATCGGCCATTTTAAGCCGATACGGATACGATACTGATACCATCAAAATGGCCGATAAATAACCGATTACCCTGATACCCGATACCCGATACCTATCGGTACATCCGCTAATATATATATATATATATATATATATTTATTATATATATATATATATTAGTATATATATATATATATAGGTATATATAATATATATATATATATCTTATATATATATATATAGTATATTATATATATATATAGTTTGGTCAACCGGCACTCACGGGCAGAGCCCTATCAACGGAAAGGGGTGTGTTCACTCAACAAAATTTTAACTAACGCAAATTACGCAGATGAGGGCGCGCAGACGCAGGCTTTGAAGTGAAGGAGATTAAATTCCAGCAGGAAAACACAGAAGATGGAAGAGAAATTCACACACTAAACAGAGGTGGCAGGAAAGAAGGAAGCGCCGCAGCGAACTAACCTGGAGTTACCAATATCCTACACAGAAAACTCATGCGCCAGCAGCAGCACGCACGCTTTTTGTGCCTACGAGGGGTCGTAAGGGGTGGTACGCGAGTGACAAGTTTCCTAGAGCACCTGCCGCTGCGGTGCCTATAGAATAGAGAATTAAAGCACCAACATCGCGCCGCAAAGATAGAGGGTCAAGTGAAGTGGCAAGTAGCGGAACAGTTCTTTGACTCGACCCTGTCCATAAGCCGGGTGAAACCAGAGCCCCGCTCCCCCTCCCAGTAATATGAGAGCAGTACTTGCGCATAGAAAGTGCGGATGAGGCCCTTGTAATAGATGAAGTGAGCTGAGAAGAAGAAAAACAGTCTCGCAGTCTAAACAGACTCCAGTTTCTTTGAGGCCGCCCTAGCAACCCTTGTGATGTGAGGTTTTCCAAAGACATTTTTTTGTTTATGTTAAGACCAAGGATGTTTATATTGTTCACAGGAGAGACGAGAGAACCGTCCAAAGAGATAGGGAAAGGTGTATGGGTGTTTTTTAGATTTAGGGAAAGTTTTGTAGAAGTTGAGTTTTTTAAAGAATTAAATCTCACAAGTTTGAGACGACCCCACCCGGAATTTCTATCCAGATCAGTGAGAATAGAAATCGGAGAAGATTAAGACGAGAGGCAATTCTAGAAGCAATAGAGGGAGCAGAATTGAAAATGAGTTAGAATTGAGGGGTTCCCGAGTCATCGCAGTACGAGTGGATATGAGTTAGATGGTGCTGTGAGAAGATCATTAATGAAAATGTAGGAATAAATGTAGGAGATAAGACAGAAACCCTGGAGGAACGACGCACAAAATTGACAGAAAAAGAGAAGACGTCGCCGTCAACTAACAGCCAATATTGAGCGATTTGAGAGAAATCTAGACATAAGTAGCAAAGAGAAGGAGGAAAACCCAAAGGATGGGAAGCTTGGAGAGCGTGACGCGTGCCATAACCCGGTCAATGCCTTTTGGATTGTCAGCGCACACCGACGCAAAGGTCTCCCGTAGTTCCTAAGGGCGGAAACCCATAATCGCAGTAAGATAGGAAAGGTATATCGCCGAAGCGAAAGCCGAAGCCGTACTGGGGCGATCGGAAAAGAATGAATGAGATTCCAGATGATCTAAGAAATGAGAGTTGAGAGGGTTTCAAAAGATCTTAGATAGAATACAAGTGAGAGCTATAGGGCGATAGTTAGAAGGTCAGAGCGGCTTCCTTTTTTTCGAGAGGCTGACCATATATATATAATATATTATATATATATACTATCTATATATATATATATATATATATATATATATATATTATATTATTATAGTTTATATAGGCGCTAGTCATATATATATAATATAATATATATATATCATTATATATATATATATATATATATACTATATATATATATATATATATATATGACATACTATAATTTAGCTTATGAAATTTAAATTTGAATTTAATGAGTATCTAATTATCCTATATTTTGAGATATATGTTGGGAAGTAAACTTTATTTCATAATACTGTTAGGTATGTAATACACTGTGTATGAATACTACATCTTAATATTAAATAAACAATCTAATTATATTTTTAAAGCTGGCTAATGGTTATGTAAAGAAAATCCCTTCCGCAAATTTTTTGATTATCAAGTACATTAGTATTTCCGGTTCCGGCCGGAATTTGACATTTTTTCCGGTTCCGGCCGGAACCGGAAAAAAATGGCAAATTCCGGCCGGAATTCCGGCCGGAACCGGATATCCGCTACACCTCTAATGTATATATATATATATATAAATTATATATATTATATATATATAGGTATATATATATATAGTATATATATATATATATTATATTATTATATATATATATAGTAATATATATATATATATATATATATATATATATAATATATATATATATATATATATATATTATAACTATATATATATATATATATTATAGATATAGAGGCCCTGTTTATGGTTTTTAAGACTCCGGATCGAGTTTTGATTTGTTTTTTTTGTTTTTTTTGTAACAAATACTAGTATATGATACTAATAATGAATTTCAGTGGTGATTTACATGATTCAAAAGTTTGAAATATTTTTAGTTAACCCTTTACAAAACTCACAATTTATATCAAATAAAAATTAAAAAAGATGGATTCTCAAAAAATATACGAACACCTTAAGCAACCACAATTCATTTTGAAAATCAGTCGTATAAAGCTTATATACAAAAATGTAAAAAACCTAAAAAAAAACAAAAAAATTTTTTTTTTTTATCAATGATATCTTCGAAAGCTACAGACACTTAGCAAAAAACGCATTACTATTATTGAATCAGCCGTTGTAAGCTTATATCCAAAAAAATGTCACAATAATAATTCACAAAATTTATAATTTAGGGGCTCGAGCCGACGGGGGGACAGAAGGGGGGGACGTTTTTCCATACCCCGTGGGAGGGGCGGAGGAACCCCGCGCGACCACCCAAATACCAAAGAGCGGGGGTTCCGAGACCCTCGCGCGGGGGCGGGCGAAATAGATCCCTACCCTAGTCGTTCCCGGGAAGGCACGAGAGACCCGCGCGACTCCCTGCAATCTTTGCGTCCTTAACCCTTGGGTATTCCTCCATCTAGTTAGAAAAAAAAAAAAAAATTTACAAGCTGACGGAGTCGTAAAAACGTAACTGGTCCTAATATTTTTGACTCATAGTATTTTTTCACCCAACTTAAAATGAACTGTTAGGCATCATATACCTAGAATTTAAAAAAAAAAACGAATCAAACTGCACGGAGTCTTAAAACATAACAGGTCCTATATATATTTCTTTTTTATTATATATCTATATATATATAATATATATATATATATATATATATATACGTAGTATAGTCATATTATATATATATATATATTTATATTATATTATATATATATATATAGTATATATAATATATATGCCAGCGTTTTCATTGTCCGTCATATGTTATCTTAAAAACTATTGAAATGCTAGCAGTAAAGCGAAATAATCATTGCTTGAATCTGGTCCAATGCTGTCCCTGGAATGTGTAAAAAAAAGAAAAAAATAAAAAAAAAGATTATATCATAAAAACTACAATAGCTACAGACTACAGCGAAAAAGAATACATTTATGGAATCCTCGTTAAGATTTCACATAAGAAAATGTAAAATAAATATAATAAAAAAAATATATTTGTTAATAATTATAGTAATATGATTAGAAGGCCTATTTAGAGACCTTTTATTGGTTTCCCGTTAAAATAAGTAGACTTTCTATTAAATTTTGGCTTTATACGGCACACTAGGGGGCTCGAGGCCGCCGGGGCACCATGGGGGGGGGACGTTTTCCATAGCCCGTAGGGGAGGGGCGGAGGAGAACCCCCGCGAACAACGCCAAATACCAAAGAGTGGGGTTCCGGAGACCCTCCCCGGAGGGGGGGGAATTAGTCCTCCCCCGTAGCGTAGCCAGGAATTTTTTTTCGGGGGGGGATGCGACTTTGCGCAGTGGTTACATTTTCAATAAGTTAAATTTATATATATAA
>JABUQX010100017.1:0-5000 GCA_015478945.1 Trachelipus rathkii
ACTAAACTCCTCCTCCAGTTGTAACTCCGTCTCCATAGTATTTTGTTTTGGCCACGCCCACTCCCCATCTTTTATACAAGCCAGTTGCAATTGCAACTCCCCAGCCTCTATAATCTTATCTCTTTCGTTAGCCAATTCTGTTAAAATTATAGCCAATTTATTTTTAGCCTTCGAGACCAATTTAAACTCAACGTCAAAATTTGAAATGGCATTCAATAAATTTACCTCTCGAATATTATGAATTTTTTCGGCACTCTTTTTCATATAAGCTGTGATTAACCCACTGTTGCTAGTACAGACAGTGATTCTCTTATTGGCAATTAAGTAAGCATATTTTTGTAAGCTGTTATTGACGCATAATAATTCCTTAACTAATTGTGGTAGTGCCACTTCCACCTCAGAAAGTATAGTACTGTAAAGCGCGAAAATCTTTGTCTGATTATTTTCTTCTCCCATAAGTGCGCTGGCTATAGTAAGCTCGCTAACCTTCGAGTATAATAGTAACTCAGTTTGTTCATCAGGGAACGACAACAGGGTGGCGCTCACCATCGCTGCTTTAGCTTCTTGAAATGCCCGGTCTGCTTCCACTCCCCAAGAAATCCTTTTATTGGAGGCGGGTTTTCCTTTCAACATTTTCGTTAGGGGTTGCAACAATTGGGCCGCTCCGACTATGTTCATTCGGCAGAAGTTATATAGACCGAGAAAAGCCCTAAGCTGTTTGATAGTTGTCGGTTTTGCAACATTCACCACTGCATTGATCTTTTCTTTGCTAGGCCTAACGCCCTTCTCGCTAATGTTGAAACCTAAGAAATCTGTTTCTCCGACCGCAAGTACACATTTTTTTGGATTCATATAAATTTTCATATATCTTAATCTCTCTAAAACTTTCTCCAACATTGCAACATGTTCTTCAAGAGTCGAACTGGCAATTAAAATGTCATCTAAATAAACAAAAACATTCTTTAAATCCCCAAGCAAGATTGACATGAAGCGCTGGAAGGCACTAGAAGAACACTTATGTCCTTGTATTAAATAGTTAAAGCTGTAGTTACCAAAAGGACAAGTAATAGTGAAATATTTCTTTGTTTCCTCGCTGACTGGCACGTTATAGTAAGCTTGCCGAACGTCTAGCCGTGTTAACAACTTGCAATGTTGCAATTGCAATATAATATCCTTAATCTTGGGTAGGGTAAAATTGTCAGAGGTTGATCTTTGGTTCAATAACCTCAAATCAACGACTAGACGAACTCTCCCGTCCGACTTTGGCAAAAAACTAGTTGGGAAACCCCAATTGCTTCTCCCCCGCGAAATGACCCCTGCGTCCAATAATTTATTGATTTCCTCCCTTGCTTTCTCAAAAAGATGTGGAGCTATGCTTCTACTCCTCAATTGTATCGGCGGGCCGCTGACATCCACATGGTATGGGTAATTTGCCGCCAATTCGCACAAAATTTCTTCCTTCAAAGGACATTCTTCTCTCTCCCCTCCCCCCTCATCAACAGTGCAATCTTCATCCCCCCTTCCAATAGTACAATCCTTACTCCCCCCTCCCCCCTCCCCTATAGTTTCATTACTATCAAGTCGTGACTGAGCGACGAAGTTGTTCTCACAGCTGTCAAAATAAGCCCCGCCCCCTTTTTTCCGGTACTTTGTACAAATAAAGCGCCATCTTTTGAGTTGATCATTCTTTAAATCTAAATTAGGTGCTTTATAAGGATTTACGAACAAAACTTGGTACTTTCTAATTAAATCATTAACTAATTCATATTCGCAAAGCGGTATATTTAAAGAGACAGCGGCTAGTGGGAGGATGGAGTTCCGAACATGTTTGGAAAAATCAAAAGCCTCATTACTAAGAGAAATACTACGTCTCGTCGTTGAATCTAGTAAAAAAATGGTACCTAAAGTCCAATGATGGAACCGTGTTTTTTGAGAAAGGCATGCCTAAACATTGAATTTAATATCTGAAGCGTATGCATGCAAGTCATAAGGTCTGCCCAACCCCAAGTCAACTTTAGTCATTATTTTTTTATAAATATGGATACAGCCTCCGTTCGCGGCCCTGGCACTCCCAATCGGGGCCTCCTCCTTATCCAATTCAGTAGCAATTAAAAGGTCGAGGCAACTCCCACAGTCTAGTAAATAAGTCTCATTGTTAGTTGCGTCCGAAATATAATACAATTTATCAAAAATTACTTCTTTAACAGCTGCAACGATTTTAGTTGAGTTGCCAGAAACTTCCACCACAGCATTATCAGATAAGTCACATGCATTATTTCTTAAAATTAATGATCCCTCATGCTTATCGGAAGGAAAAGAATCTCCTTCATCTCTAAAACTAATACAATTCATCTTCAGAAAGGGGATTTCGCCCCCTTCATTAATTACAAATTCATTTTTATCATTATTTTTATCAACAAGTATGGAGTCACAAGTCAGAATCGCCTCCATTCCCGCCTTCTCCCCAGTGACTGGGGTAGGGGGATAGGTTGACTCCGTCGGTGGAGGCAGCGACTCATTCACAAAGCTATTGTTTTCAAAAGTCACAGCGTTATTATTTTCAATACAATTATAAGAATTTACAAAACCGTTATTGCCATCACTACGACTATCATTCCTAGTTCTACAATCATTATTATTATTATTGCTATTATTGTTATTAACCTCATCATGCGTTGAGTTACAATTTAAAGTTGAAGATGACTCTACTCCTACTGACTCAGTGACAAGCGACTTCTGTGGGGGAGGGGGTGAATCACTAGGAATCCCCCCCTGCCCTTGATCATCCTTACAAGTGATATTTCTACTCCATTTAAATCTATTAATATAATTAACATTTCCATCATACCCACGATTAATATAATTACAATTATTACTAAAATACCTATTACTATTATGGCCATTAAGATTAGCATGCTCATTATTATTATAGAAATTATTATAACCGACACGTGCATTATTATTATAATTATTATTGTTACAATTAATATTTTCGTTACCATAGCAATTATTATTATAAAAATCGTCAATACTATGGTTACTGTAATTTCTATTATTATAATTACGACTATAATTTCTACTGTTATTATGATTATCGTTATAATAACGTCTTCTACTATAGTTAAAATTAATATTTCCCCGCCCAAAATTTGATTTATTCATACAAGAATGGCAGGGCAAACAATCACAAAAATATCTACTTACAGAAGCGTCGTTCCCCCCATTCGCCCCCATCTGGCCCGGGAGTCGCCTCACGGACCAGCCTTTCCATTTTTTGAAATGTTGACGTTCTGTTGTGGGGGTGGAGGAGTTGCCGGGGGTTGCGATATCAAGGTGTACATTGGACAATATCGACCCTCACATCGAAATGAATGGTGCAAAAATTTCCTATGGAACCTACAAAGGCCTTCTGTACTAGGCCCAGCTGCAACGTTGTTATAAGTTGATCGGTTGAAATTTCTTCCTCTTGAATTTTGATCAATTATTGGGGGTGGGGGATTCTTCGCATTCTGACCACAGTGGTCTTCGCGGAGCTCTATGACGCTCTTGGCTAGTGACTTCATTTTTCGGCCGACTTTTCATGAGAGATTATCAGTCGACTTATCTCCCTCTCCTGCGCTGAAGTCTCTCTGTTGAGTGACTTGGTGACTTTTTCTTCTGCTGGTCGTATGGCGTTCAGATTGCCATTCGTTTCTCCCCCCCGCGGGGGATTGGCGAGCACCGTTTTGGGAGAAAAATTTGTTAAATATGTCGTCGGCAATTTCAATTAATTCCTCAAAATCATGGTTCTTCTCTGTCGTCATGAGGGAGATCTGCAATTGCTTAGGCAATCGTAAGAGAAAGAGTTCTCTAATAAATTTTGCATCGTTGTCTGTTATCGAATCGAAAGTGGATAATCCAAGCATTTCTTTTATTCTAACTGCATAATCGGATGGGAGCTCTCCCTCCCTCATGCCTGATTGAAAGACTTCTTCTATCTGAGTTCTTAGCGATGGTGCATAAAGTTTTTCTATTACCTTGACTAGTTTAGTATAACAATCGTCCTTTAGGGGAAGTTTCAACGAATTTGTAATCTTGCTTGGTAATTTTGATGCCAAAAGCCTTACCCTCTCCCTTTGATCGATGATTTCATTAAGGTTAAAGATCATTGTCGTTTGCCGAATCCACTCTAAGGCATTGAATTCGTTGAAGGGGGGAATGGCATTGAGCGGGAGATTCTTCTTTCTTCCTTTTCTCCCTAAGAGAGTGGGGGAAGGATGACTCTTCACCAGGTTTGTTGCTTCATACTCTTCTTGGATCTCGTTTTCCGATTCTGTTTCATATTGTGATGCGTCACCTTCTTCATTTACTCCTTCGGTTGGGGGGACTTCTGGGGGAGTGTGATGGGGTCTTGATGATCGAGACCGAGTCACAATAGCGATGTTGTTCCTCTTCGTTTGAATTCTGGGAGATTTTCTTTTTAGACTCGGCATTCTTAACGGTTTTTTTTTTTTTTTTTTTTTTTTTGTTTAGGGGAAGGTTTTAGGCCTATTGTGATAGGGTTTTTATTTCACTGTTTTTTTGGGGAATTTGAACTGTTTTTTTTTTTGTTGGTTGTTTTTTTTGTGTGTGTTTGTGTTTGAATTGGCACTTTTTTTTTCACTTCACTGATTAAAATTTTGTTTATTATGATTTTGCGTTTGTTTCACTTCACTTTTGTATATCAAATGTTTATTCGAGTCGCCTGGGAAAGTCACATCTTTGTAATAACCCTTTGACGAGTTAATACAGTGATAATGAAAAGGAGTAATTACTTTTTATTCTTTTATTCCTAAGACTAATTAAATCACATAGTAGGTAATGATATCAATGTAAGAACAATTTAAAATGCAATCAATTTGTTGTTCAACACAATAGGCTAATTCACAGTCATTAATAAAATGGGTGAAAGTTAATATAACAAGTCCCTACAATCAAACACAATTTTCCGGTTCTTTTCAATGAGCCGAAGCTCAAAATGC
>JABUQX010100018.1:0-14245 GCA_015478945.1 Trachelipus rathkii
CAGATTGTATCAGTGGTGAAGTGTGCTGCCTGGGGTCGCGACCTTGGAGAACTAAGAAAACCTTGGATGGCAGTTGGAAAAAGCAGTGTCTGAAATGAAAGCGAATACCCTCCCCTGAATTTACGCCCAGAATCTGCGAGAAGATGGTGCATAAAGAATACTGGGTGTTTTGCGAAGTGGCCAGGCCGCTCAGGGGGTGAAACGTAACCATTGAACGAGGTACCATCCCGCCAGTGGAGTCTGTCTAGTCTTTGTGAAGCCTCTTAATTGGAATTTTTTCTCCCTGCCCGCGGTCCGCAACTTCAGGTAATGGGGTGGGCCCCGCCCTTCTTTGACATACGTATTTCTACATTGAACTAATAATTCCGGTGTATGTTGCACACTCCAACCCCAATCTGTGGAAAATATGGGGAAGATGAAGATACAATAATAATATGGTACTATGTCCCTAATTTATTATTATTTAATTAATTATTATTTATTATATCATTATTTTCATTATTACATTATTATTTTATTATTATTATTGACTTATTATTATTATTATTGTTATATTATCATTTATTATTATATTATTATTATTATAATAATATAAATATCAAATAATATAATAATATAATAATAATACAATATAATAAACATAAATATATAATATAATAGAGAGAGAGAATACATCCTTAGAACCCCAAAAGATATAAAATTATCATTAGTAATTATTAATTATTATTATATTAATTTGTTATTATTACTCTATTATTATTAATTATTCACTTATTATTATTATTATTATGACTATTATAATAATACCATGCAATAATAATAAAATAATAACATAATAATATATTCATAATTATAATTATAATATAAATTATACATTATAATACTCAATAGAATAATAAATATAATTAATCAATAGATAATAATAATAATAATAATAATAATAATAAATTCGCATATGAGCATTTAATCTTCTCCATTCCCCATAATTTTCACAGATCTGCGGGTTGGAGTGTAGCCAACATACCACCCCGTGAATTAATGTAGTCAAAGTTAGAAAGGACGTAGTATCAAGTGATTGATGCTCGGTAACGAATGCTGAAGGAGAGAAATGTGAGTGTTGCAGAGGCGAGAATGGGCATGATAGAAGGCGGGGTTTTGTATGCGGGCATGGTTGTGGCCCACCTCTGGAAAGCCTAGCCTTTACATTGACATTACATTGTGAAGGTCCGTCGCGGTCCCCATGAAGCTCTACGGGGTCGCGGTTTTGCCTGAGTCTGGTCGACGAGTTTTCACTCATTAATGGTACAGAGGGGAGGTCATGTATTCCTTTCTTCGACGTTTGTCATGTCCTCCTACTACCTTTTTCCTTTTCCGATGCTTGTGCGTAGCGCTCCTTATCCAATGCCTTGGGAAAAAGAGGTGGAATAAACAAAAGAAAGACATAATAATAATAATTTATTATTATTATTACCTTATTAAGCTATTATTTTTTATATTTATTATCTCATTATAATTTATTATGATTTACTATATTATTATATTATCATATTATCTTATATTAATTATTATTACTTATTTATCTATTAATTATTATTAATTTACTATCAGCCTCCCCCCAGCCAATGTATCTGAATGTCAGTCCGGCATCACACCACCTCCTCCATCCTCTTCTATCTGAGATTCACCATTCCGTCTCATTTCCCAGATGTTCGGAAAGTGATAGCTCATCCTCACCCGTCTCCTCCACCTTCTTCTTCTCGGCCTTCCCCTCGGTCTCTTGCTTTCCGGCCTCCATTCCAATGACACTCCCTCTCCCATACTTCCCAGCACTCTCATTTGGCCTTTTCCTATATTTATCCCTCACGGACATACCCTGATTCTCTCTTATTACGTCATTCTTACTATCTCTCCTGCTCTTTCCTCCAGCATTCCCCCTCAAAGCTGACTTCATCTCCGCGCCTGTATTCTGCTTCTCTGTAATTGTGTGGTTGCGACTCTCAGACCATACATCAATATGGCGGTCAAAGCGTACCTTAACATTATCTCTTTTTTCGCACGGCTGGTAGACAGTTAACCTTTTTTCAGCTTTTTTTACACTTTTTCTAGCTGCTAGGTCTTTTCTTTTTCCACCTTTTTTAACCAAGTATTTACAACCTTTTTTCTCTCTTTTTTGGGGCAGGTACGCGTTTTCCTGGAGATCATCTTTTCTCCTGTTTTACCCTTTCGACTCAGAATTAAAAACAACACTGTGGTTTAAAACCGTACACACAGTGTGAGACTCGAAACTTGGAAAACCCATAAGTAAATAATATGTTTTACAATTTTTTAAATATAACTTGTTGTTTAAATTCAATGTTTACTTAATACAATTTGAATAAAATTTTTGTAATTAGCAGTTGAAAATTCTTCGGAAACAAATGGGGATGAACCTGTGAAGAAGCTATTTTGAGACTAAGACGCAGTTGGGCCGAGAGACCTAGAAATGACTCATACAAAAATTGTGTATGTTGTTAAAAGAAACCATACCCAATCTGAAAGCACACCTTAACTTGTTATTAATCTGGGCTCCATATCCTTTACGAGTGTCAACGCTCTCTTCCAAAAAAGCAAGCAGCGCATTACATTCATGCCTCGTGCAATCTGTTTTTTGTCACTCATTGGTCCATGAAACCTGTTGGGAAGCGATTTGCCAGGTTAGGAAATCCAAAGATCCTGATCTTAAAACAAAAAATTGATGCTGCTTTTGAATACTGCGACACAAGTCTTACTGCCAGTTGAAAGAAATTCCAGGTTCTTCCTGCGATGAGGTATCTTCGAACTTGGAAAATGTTTGTGAAAAGGACAAAAGTTTTCTGTCTGCCAAGCAAGAAAAACATATCTTGTGTGGATCTGTTTTACATGTTGTGAACCCAATCATCCTGTGTCGAGCCATCTTCTTCGTTGAAGAAAATGTCACATTTCTATCCCTAATGAGAGATTTTGGTCCAAAGAAAAGATCACTGTTGAAGAGAGGGTATCATGCGAGGAATTCATACAGACAGTCCATCACCCTTAGGATGAGTGGAAACTAATACAATTGGAAAACGCTGAACCAGAGTCCGAAAAAAATTCTATAGGATCTGAATATGGGCTCCAGTTGTTTAATAAACCCGATCCATCAGTCTAAACACTCTAAGATTTCCAACAGTTAAAGGAGTAGTAAAGCTTCACTGTCACTGGCTAATGGCGTGAGTTGGAAAGAAGCTTTTCCAACTACCTCAGCCAGAACTTTACAAGTTACAAGTCATCTAATGTACCAGAGCCAAGCAACCTTTAAATGCTCTAATCAGTGTTAAAATGTTGCTTATATCTCAAAACCTTACCTTGTTCTCTACACTCAGAGCGTCCTTCCATGGGCGTTTAGCCATATAAAAATAACATTGCTTAACTTGGATCAGGAAAGAGGAAGAAAGGAGACCTCGAAGTCATGAGAAAAGCTGCAGATCAGGCCCGAAAACAAGACAAAAAAATTGACTTAGTGAAGAGGTAAAAGCTGTATCTTCAGACCCAAAAAGGAAAAAAAACTCTGAGTTGAACGCTGAGAACTACGAAAAGAAGAGGCCGAGCAAAGTGGAAGTGCAGCCAAACTGTTATTGGAAGCTATTGCGTTTTCTACTAAAGAAATAAAGATTTTAGTGAAGCATAGCTTCGGCCCAAGCATTTGAACTGTCACTTAATGTTCAAGAAGACGCCATCTGAAAAAACGACGTAGTGTGGGAAATTTACAGGTTGTTGAAAAACAAAAAACAAGTCTCATCTTCAGCTTTTAAAATAGGTTTATTAACCCCCACCTACATTTCTAGTAATTATTAGACTTGTTTCTTCTGCTAAGCCAAACTACATGTAAGTGTAATTATTTCAAGTATACTCGTAATTATTCCCATTTTCTTTACATTTTGACTTTGGAATACAGACAATATCATTAATATGAACTTTGATCTTCAGATATTTCATAGTTTCACACACACACACTCATAAGGTTCTTAAGCATCTGCAAATCTTAAGTACACTAGCAGTTGTTATAGGTAACAGTAGAGTTTAAGTCAGCGGTCACACCTGACTTCAGAGGTAATAGGAAATTTCTAAATGACGGGTGTTCCGGTAAAAGTATGTATATTGTATTGGATGGATTTCAGTCATATTTTCTATTCAGGTTTTTTTTCCGCATTTCAGTCATTTTTTTCCTTCACTTTTCTTCAAAATTTATTCACCTTTTTATCAGACCTCCCGCTAACATAACGGGGCACTTTGGTCACCCGTCAAGCAAAGGGGATACGAAAACGTTCTAATCGCTTCTTTTGTATTACCTTCCTTCTCTACAAGAATATTTCTCACTTCTTTAGAGTGTGTAAGGTTTCCGAAAACACGAATCATTTCTACTAACCCATCGACGTGTTCCATATTTACACCTCTATCTCTCTCTATTTACTCCCATAACCTATCTTCTCCTTATTCATTTTTAGGCTTCTCGCCGGAAACACATATTCACTCTTTTAAGTTACCTCCCCCTCGCCTGTCCCTGCCAGAAAAGCCGTATAATGTCAGGTATAATGCCAAAATACCCATTCACCCTGGTCTTACCCCTCACCATCCTCCTGCTTACAAATTAAATTATAACCTATCTAACGTAGACATATTAACATATAACAATCTAGGGGCGAGTAAAACACCACACCCGCATAGCCTATCCCCGTTCTCACTTAAGAGACCTAACTTTATCATTTTTCATGTCCTGTCCTCTTACCTTGGGCAATCCGTACATACCTGCGTACAAGCTACTTTAATTGCAAATTAATCCTCCTCCCCGAACGCCCCTATTCTTCGAGAGACATCTCCAAAACCTATCTCGAAAGCCACCAAATCACACAGGACTCTCTTAATAAATCCTCGCAGGCAGCTCACCCCCCAATATTGAAATTCCTTAATGTCTTCTCTACGAATCTGATCTCATAGAGATTAACGAACGATCCAGTCCCTATTCTCCTGTACACATGCTTCTCGCTTCCAACTTTCTCGCCTTTCTATCCTCCTCCACTCTAACATTATCTTCTCCATATACTTTTACTACACAGTTTCACGAGAGAGAGAGAGCCTTTCACTTATATATCTATGGCCACGATTATTGTTCCCCCCCATCCTCACCAGGCATAGGCTATCTACAAGGGTAGGCTGTTGAATTTATATATCACCCTTACCAATGCTCCATATATAACCCACACGAATCCTGCTATAGACCTCATCATCAGTCGAATCAGCGCGCCTTCCCTGGTTTTCATCTTTTCTCAACAGCCTCCTCGAACTTTCCTCCCCTCCCCAGCACTCCTGTCCCTCCCTCAAAGCAAAAATTCAAATATTTCATTCCGTCTCAATTTCATTTCTGCCGCGTCGAGTCACCACCTTTCCTCCGTTTTGGTGTTATTCTAACTCTTTTTATCCTTGCCTTAGTGATGCTTGCCGAGGGGGCATATGGCGGAAAGATGTTGTTTGCCTCGTTTGATCTTTGCCTCCAAGGCGTCCCTCAACTCTTCACTCTCTACTCCGCTCTTCTTCTTTAATTGGCTTCTTCGTCATTTCATTGGCACGCGATTAACAGTACTCCTCTCTGTTTCCGGGTGTCCGGGGGTTTGTTTAGGCCCCCAAAAATGGTGTTCTGCATCTTTTTTGCGTTTACTACTTCTCTTCACTCCTTCCGTCCCACTCCACGCTCTTATCGTCTCTCTTTCCTCTCCAGCCACCTTCGAAACAGCTTCTCTCTTTTGACAAACTCTCTCATCCCAAAAACCCATCCAGCTCCTGCTTTTTCTTCCAATTTAATCCTTATCTCCCTCTTCGTATATGTTCGCTGTTCCTTTAGATTCTTTCATACTTTGATGAATCACTCTTAGTAGACAGGGCTTGTTTTCTTGAAGAGTTTTCCGCACTTTTAACCATTCTAGCCCCATCATTACCGAGTGATTTGCGCTCCAAAGAAACTCCAGGAATTACCACGCTTCACGTATTAGCTTCACTATCCTCCTCTACCTCATGAAGTGCACAATAGGCCCTATCACGCGATCTTGCGGTCACAACCCTCCGTATTGTTTCTATTATTATATTAGCTCTGTCTATTATAAAAATGTTTGAGGAGAGAAGTTTCCTCACTAACCAACATAATGTTCAATTTCTTAGTAAGATTGTTTTCTTCCCCACAACGGGGTTGGGGTTGTACAATCGATTATTCACTCCGGAAACATAGTTATATGCTACAAGATCATACTTCAAGTCGAAAGACGCCCTTCCCCCCTCCCTCCCCACCCCTTTTGCCCGCTCAGCCAAGCTGAAGGCAAAATTCATCGGCTTCTACAATATTGCGGTAGGTTCCCACTGGTGCGTATCTCGTTATTTTCAGGGTTCCCTCTATGGGTCCATGCCTACATACTATGCTCCTCATAAATCCTCGCGCCATTTACCACATATTAGTCACCATCTCATCCTTATCTACTGCTTAAGATCACATCGTTTCCTGCTTCAGAGACTCTTTTTCCTTTGCTCTCAGTGTTCTTTCGAAACACACCAAAGCCCAATATATCACCGCTAACTAAATCCACTCCAATCCCATGCCCACCCTTCCAATAAACAAACTACTGTTCAATACCTATCCGTCTCCCCCACGTTCTTTTCTCTCACACGTCCTCGCACTCCAACATCGCCGCCCCCTAATGAATTCATCCGAATCTGGAACAGCCCTTGCATCGTATATCTAACACCTCTCTTATTACACCACACACTTCACTAATCCTATACATTAACACCGGTAACAAGCTATACCTAATTGAGGAAGTCCATAATCGCCTCAGACTTAGGGTTTGTAATATATCCAACCGTGTGAATGAAGAGAACAAACCTACCTTCCTGTCTCATGTCCTCCAGCCTTCATCCTAGCTCTCCCTCTGTTCTTCTTCCTCCCATTTTTAGCTCTACGTCCTCCGTCCCCCTCGGGACTCTCCCTGGTCTCTACTCTCCTCCTCGTCTCTCTTCTTCCAAACTCTGACTCTCTCTCGTCTCGCTCTTCATTATCTACTCCCCTCCCTTCCAAGTCCTAAGGGGTGTGCTGCTGCCCCTCCCTGGCTGACCTCTCTCCATTCGCTCTCCCTCAGCCCCCACTCGTCCCACTCGGCCGGTATCGCTTTTCTGTTATATCTGTCTCCTGTACTGCTGTCCATTACCTAATCTCCATCATTTCTCGATCCTCTCGTCGTTCACCTCTTTCTGCCGGTCTCTTTCTATCCTCCTCGCTACCCTTCCCATCTCTCCCACCTTCGCGGATGTCATCCTCCACTCATCTCTCTCCCGGCCCGCTTCACCCTCCTGGTGTCTGCTCTTGCGAGCAGGTTGGGCATCCAGAGCGTTATGTGCCGGAGCAAGAGTTTCTCTACGCAGCGTCTTCCTTTCGCGGCTCTCTCTCTCAGCACGTCTGATCTAATCATGCCGGTTACGTAGCACCGGATTACAGTCGTATGCACGCAGTGAGGGTTGCGTTACAGGCGCACGTATGGAAACTGTTTCGGAACCTCGAGTGCTGTCTAACTGAGTTTGTCCCACTCTTTAATCTCTACAGCCATCTGCCCGGCCGGGTTCTCTTCCCTTCCCTCTCTCCTCACTTCCTCTCTTCGGCGCGGCGCCTCCTCCTCTCCGTCCGCTCCCCTTCCGCCCCGCCGCCCGTCCCACCCTCCTCCCCTGCTCCCGCCCTCCCCGACTCATTCTATCCCCCCCTCCTCCTCATCCCTCCCCCTTCCACCCCCTCACGCCTCCGACCGTCCCCCGCGTACACCTCCTCCCGGCGCCTCCAGTCGCGCCCCATTCGCCCTCTCTTCGGATCCCCAATCCGACTCTTATCCCACCCTTTCCGGCGCCGGCTCCCCCCTCCTCCCACAAGTCGGTTATCCTCGCTTAGCCCGCAACATACGCTGCGACGATAAGTCTACTAATGACGCCTTGCTCCGGCCTAGTACCGGCGCAGCCGCGGGTCTCCCGTCGCGCGCGCGCGGCGCGCCAGCACGCGCCTACGCCTAGATGCACCCCTCCCCGGGGCGCACCGCTTTCCAGAGCGGTCCCCCGGACCCACTCATCCCGCTTCCCTTCCAAGATCCGCAATTCACACAGCTATCACGCCCCTGTCATCCTGCTTCACTTCTTTTTCCTACTTGCCAGACGTCGTCCTCAGTGGGGCCACCCGTCTCGTTTCATGATCTCCTCGCTTACCTTCTTCGCGCTCTATCCCTATATGAGCCGCGCGTGCCGCCGGCCACTGTTACCTCCTACTCCGTGTTTGTGCCTCTAAACCGCTACCCGTGTGAGCACCACCTCGGGATGCCGATATCGGCCTGCAACAGGAAGTCCTCGTTCGACTGTCTCAGTAGACCTCGGCACTGCTCCGTCACCTGGTGTTCTCACAAAGCAGGAGCGGCCGTTATCACCACTGGCACGGAATTCCGTATACTGTCGGTGTTATTCCCATGACTCCTGGTGCTCCCCAGCAGTGTCAGGCTGTGAGTGCGGACGCGCGTGTCCTCGGTACGCACCCCCACTGTACAGCTCGCCCAAGCCCTCCGATTCTCGTACGTCTTGCCGAGTAGTCAGTCCTCAGTCTGGGCACAGAGCGTTTGCTTCGCGCCCAGATGTCGGACGATCCGCGAACACCGATGCAACTCGCTGCCCTCTCAGGTCACTGTTATGGTTACTAGTAGCCGCGGCTGCCGACTCCGTATCTCCCCCCCTTTCCACAGGTCCTTTAGTGCGTTTCTCCAATGACACGTTGATGCTCTACGGACGACGTTCGGTGCAGTACGCTGCGAAGCATAGAGCCCCGTGGCATTGGATTATCCGGACGAGATGCTGCGTTACGCTGAATGCTTGCTGGCTCAGTCGCCCATTCGCCGTTTGATCTCGACGCCGGAGCGCCCGTAGCATCTACGTGGCAGACTCTTTATCGCTCGCGATGTTGCTATTTGACGGATTCTAGCTGGCACTTACGCCGGTATACCCTAGTCTGCCCGTCTGGGCCTAGATCAGAGGTATGTAGCGTTGCCCCCGGTGACGCGGCATCGCCTTAGTCCGGCGTTCCCCCAGCACTCCCCTCTGCTGTACTCTTGATCTCCCGCCGCGTAGTCTTACTCGACCCCCTTACGCTCATCAGGAAGATGTCGGCTGCCGTCTTCTTCGCCCTCTGACGCAGCCCTCCCCTGCTCAGAGGTCACTCTCTCTGTCCCATCTCTCCGACCATCGCTGCCTCAATCTATTCCATCTGTCACCGCTCTCCTTCCTTTTCCTCCTGAGGTCCCGACTCGCTCCCAACCTGTGCGTGGCCGTCCTCGCCCAGCGTCAAAGCCAGGTCGACGTGGCCCTTAGCCCAGTACGTCCCGGGCTGTCGGCTCCACGTGCCCCCATCGTGCGGTCTTGATGTGGACGTCTGGCCGCAGTCGCGGTCTCCGCCTCTCTCACGTCTGGGCGCCTGGCTGCGAGTTACGCCCTGGTCGTCAATAGGCAGCTCGATAAGCGCCGCAATGCTGCAACAGCCTTAAGTAGCGCATTGTGTTGCCTATTTAATATTCGCGGGGTTTGTGCTAGCGCTGAGCAGGGTACGGTATGCAGAGTAGTAGCGCCTGATGGCATGCATGCGATTGATAAGCCCCCCGTGGCCTTTCGCGTCCCGACTACTCTGACTTTCGAGGCCGGCGTAGCTCTATCGTTCCACGACTAGCGTTCCTCGATCGCTCGACGGCGTCCTTCAGTATCGTCGCACTTCTCTCTGTCGATTCTGAACACTTTGTCCGGTTGCGGTTCAAGTGAGTGCTTTGCTGGTTCGCTACTCTCCCAGCGTGAGTGTTCGAGACAGTAAGTATCTCGTGCAGTCTCCCCGCCATCTCCGGTCTGTCGAATCGATGTTTAGTTCCTGCCCATACGTCATCTTATCGGCCCTGGTCGAGCTGGCTGAGTCCAGACTTCTGGTAGCCCTCCTCCTCCCTCGTCTCGTAATGCTCTCTCCCTGTCTCCTTCATGCTACATTCGGTCTCTAGTTAGTTATGCTCTCTCTCTCTCTCCTCTCTCTCTCTCTCTCTCATCTCATTATATCTCTCTCTCTCGCTCATCTCTCCCTCACCTCTCTCTCTCTCTCGTCTACTTTTTTTATAAGTAGTTAAATATCGGGTGTGACAACCCTCTGCTCCTCTCTCTCTCTCCTCTCCTCTCTCTCTCTCTCTGCTTTCAAAAGCTAATAATTGATTATATATTAAAACTACTTCGTAAGGAAGCTTTACACTCAATTATTATGTTTAGCAGTTTATATAGGTAAATTTGAAATTTGAATAAAAAATTACAGATTATAATATCATATAATAAATAATTAAAAACAGCTATTTTAAATTTATTATATGAACGTTTTATTTTAGTTGAGAGGAGCTTTGAAACAGCCTTAGTGAGGTTTGCAAGAGCTTTGAAACATCATTAAACCTCCTTTAAACAGTTTTGTAACAGCATTGAACCTCTTTAAATAGCTTTGTAACGGCACTGAACCCCCTTTAAACAACTTTGTTAAAACATGGAACCCTTTTTAATTACCCTTTCTAATCCATTCAACCTTTTGTAACCGTTTGATCCCCCCTTCATATGGTATTGCAACAACATTGAATCCCATTTAGATAGCTTTATGACAACATTGAACCTCATTCAAAAAGCTTTGTAGCAACATTGAACCTTTTTAAATAGCTTTGTAGCAACATTGAACACAATTTATAATTGTATATAGCATTGTAACAGAATTGAACCTCATTTAAATAGCTTTGTAACAACATTGAACCCCTATAAATAGCCTTGAAACAGAATTAAGCCTCTTTAAACAACTTTAAAACAACATGGACTCCTTTTAACAGCTTTGCAGCAAAATTGCGAAATACTTGAAAAGCAAAATTTATAGTAGAAATTGAAAATCGATATCCGCATCTAACTGACACCAACTTATTTCAGATTCTTGAGAAATCAAAAGAAAAGATGAATCAGGAAATAATAAATATGTACATTAATTCATAGGAAATGTTGTACAGGAGGAAACATGTAAAAAAACTGAATCCGCTGTTACAATAATGTAAGAACAAATAATAAAAATACAATTAAATTCTAAAACTGTAAATTAACGTAAAAGAGAACCGATAGCAACAGCAAAGAAATTAACTCCATTAGACTCAAAACTCAAGAAAAGTGTCGACAACAAATTTTCATCGGGATGCATTAATAAAAAAAATCCCAACTACTACCCAAAAGAGTACTTAACGTCTAACGCAAGGTAGTTCAGTGGTATAAAGATATAGCCTTCCCATAAGGGAAGGATCCAGATATAGATAGCGATTAAGGGATGGGAGAGCTGTGAGATATATATATATATAGAGAGATATAGCAGCTTCTTTCTATCGCGTACAAAAAAAAGCTCAACAACCACCTCATTGAAAGGGCCCTGCCCCGTAATGGTTGGAAAATAAGTGGATAAAAAAAAAAAAAAAAAACTACTGAAAGAGTTTTATTCCCCTTATTGTATACCACAAGCAAGATTATAATAAACAGCTTTCAAAAAGCTTGTTAATGTAACAACTGGACCCAATACCTTCGGTTTACCATTATAAAAACTATATCGATGAAGAATGAGTAAAGAAAATAATTTATATATACAGAATAAAGATATAATATAATATATGAAATGATATTAAATATATAATAATAATATAATAATAAAAAAATAAGTATAATTGTATATTATATATATATATATATTAGTATATAGTATATATATATATATATATATTATATATTATAAGTATATATATATTATATTATATATATATAAGTTATATATTTATATAGTGTACTAGAACCTCTAATATAAATATTTATAGTATATTATATATATCTTTCTTCTTTCTTTCTTTATCTCCTTTTTTTCCAAGATGGAGTAAGGGTGCGTGACGAGCATCGGAAAGAAAAGGCAGTAGAAGAGAGCGATGCATTAAGTCGAAAGAAAGGCCCAGGCTACCGCGCTCAGTACCATTAATTAGCGAGACTCATCGCAGTCAGAAAATGCTCCACCTAAAGCTTCATGGGACCAGCGATGGACCCTCATATGGTAGATCGTCAGTGTTAGGTGGGTTTCATCCTTGGCCCAGGGTGGGCAACAGACCATACCCTCAGACAAATTCCGCTATTCCTCCTGTTATTAGCACCTGTTTCTCGCCTCTAGCCAAACTCACATTGCCTCTTGCCTTCAGACATTCGTTCACGCGATCTCAATGCGCACTTTCTTGTGGCGTCCTGCAGGCCGGTTGGTTCCCACAGCAGTGAGCTCTCAACATGAGTACTCCGCCTTAACCTACGACATGCATTCATGCTTTCGCACATGACCAGGACTGGGCTGCAAAATACTTTCATTTTATTCTCTCATTTACGCCTTTTGTCACATAAAACAAACAAAAATGTTTCTCGCCATCATTTATTGTTTTATTAATTTTCTGCACAGTACAGAACCGCATCAGGAGGGCAATCTGAACCATATAACTTGTAGAACTGAAACTTCTTATCAGACCATAGTCTCACTAGCAAACAATCCTATGCTAACTATGCATGCATGTAAGAACTCTAGGGCACCGGTCAGACTTAGTCCTTTACATTCGCCAACGGTTTAAGTGCACCAGCCACCTCGCTGCCATTTTCTCAACTTTGCTATACACTCTGCATCCATCCGTTGCCCATTGCTCATCCAACATATACCGCTAGAATATTTAAAAACTCAGACCTGCTTCCAGCTGCTCACGCTCTAACATAGTTACACTGAGGACTGTCTCACTCACAACATAAATTTACTTGCTTATCTACGTTTAAGTTTCAAACCTTCCTTTTTTACTAAACCAAAAAAAACGGCAAATCTTCTAGCCGAATCATAAATAATATAATTCGCATCACAGAACAAATCATGCCGCATATAATAGGTAGGGACTCCTCCACCTCTTTTCCATTCTCCATCAATTTAACCCAAAATATCTCATAGAATACAAACACTGCGAATTCTTTCATACCCATCCTAGTAAGATTGGAATAGACAAGGAGACATAAAACCCTGTCTCGCTGCGCGCTTTTAATCTAAGAAGCCAATACATTGAACGATTTATTCTTCCCAGTTGGGCGCTTCACTATCGCTCATAAATACTTTTGATTCCATTCGGAAGGCCTACTTCCACACGATTATTGTACTAACCCTGCCGATAAGCTTCCACTATTAACTGGCTATCATAAGCCTGTTTGTAAATGCATAAAGACCTAAATATTAGATTTTGTCTTCTCGTCGCTCTTTTCTGCAATCATTTGTGTTCATTGTAAAGGATTTTTGATCAACAGTCCTGGTAGCCGACTGCTAAAAGCACCGTTGTTCTTGCACCAAGTCAGGTCCCCTCAGTCAGCTCGATGACTCTTGCGAAGAAAATAGCGCCAGCATATACCTTCCTCAAACACTGCATAAACTTCTTGTGCCCTGAGTAGATTTTCTACAGTTTCCGCTTTTCTGTCCTTACCGGCTTATATAAGGGTACGTATTACTGCTCTCCAATCCCTCGGAAATATACGCTCCATAAACGCTTTAATTCCACAACTTTCAATCCATTCAATGAGCATTCGCTCCGCTCTTGTCATTTCACTGAGTAATTTACATTCTATAACTGCAGATTTTTACATTCTCGTCTTAAACTTCTTCACTCTACCATTTAATCCGTCTTCTAATAACTATCCCAAATACGTTATTCCTTTTGGCAGCATCAAGCGCACAGACATTCACTAGAGACCGATGCAATCATTAATTAGTTAATTTGGTGGCAGGATTTTTCGAAGTTGTTATTATACAGGCTCGCCTCGACCATCCATTTTCATTCTATTTACGAAAAGCAGCGCATCTTTCATTTATTCTAAGCAGATTGCCTTATTCTGCATTGCTTAACCTTTCGCGGGTTGCTTCAGCGAACTTTTACCGTAATTCATTGTTGTCTCGATTCATCCTGGCCTTCAACTGTTCATTTACTCTTGTTTTTCTCGCTCGTAGATGGGCACTTTTAGTAATTTTTCTATTGTTTGTTTTTCCTGCTTATAGTAATCGCAAGCTCTTTCTTTTGAAAGCTGGTATCCTTTGCTTGTTAGGTAA